>VDFB02239674.1:0-169048 GCA_007258455.2 Sequoia sempervirens | reverse complement strand
AAGGTGGAGAGATTGAGAGAGAGGGAAGGAGGGAGGGAGAAGAAAGAGGTGTAGAGGGATAGGTTAGATAGAGAGAATTAGAGAGGGAAGGTGGGTGGGGGAGAGAGAGAGAGAGAGAGAGATGGGGGAGATAGAGAAAATTATAGATGGAAGAAGGGAAGGAGGGAGGGAGAGATGCGAGATAGAAATAATGAGAGATAGAGAGATGTAGAGAGGGAAGGGTGGAGGAAGGGAGCATGGGAGATAGAGAGTAGAGGGGGGAGAGAGGGAGAGGGGGGAGGGAGAGAGAGAGATAGAAAGATAGAGTTGATAGAGAGAAGGATAGACACGTAGAGATGTAGTTCTTGAGCTCAAGGGAGAGAGACTCAAATAAAGGGATGGAAATAGTGAGAGAGAGAAAGATAGGTCTAGAGAGTAAGGGATACACAATGAGTGAGATAGAGAGAGATATAATGATGATACAAGTTGTTGATTACTGAAATTAGACCTCTTGATTATTGAAATTTGACATACTGATTGTACTAAAATTTGACTATCTAAAAAATTATAAGATCTTCCAAAAACTAGAATTTGCATTATAACTCCTAGGGATTCGAAACCACTCTCAAACATCCTTAAACTATATACATGAAATATATAGTTTCTCTGAACGACAAGGAGAAAGAAAAAAATAAAGAGAAAAAAAATCAATACAATCTGACAAAACGTGTGTGTTATAAAGCACTTGCATTTTGTGAAAGAATTCAAATAATATGATCACGTTATAATACAAGCATGTTATACCACACTCACATTATAACACGCTCATGTTTTTGTTTGATTTAGAAATCTCCAAACCTTTGGCTTGTATTTTCCTTAGGCTTCCAACCTAAAGGCTAGGGTTGACTTTCCAACGTCCAAAGACGTACTTTTCCAAATTGTGAAAAAATTGACATAATCTTGAGTGTGATCCCCATCAAGTTTGCACATGTTTCAATGTTAAGTTAAAAAAATTCCATGGCAATGTTAAGCTCTCTCCTATCTATCTAACCATGTAATTTTTTTCACATTTTGAGTATGTTAAGGTTTTCATCTTTAATTTATTTTGTTGGTGTATCTATTTTTTGTCAAAAACCTATGTTTGGTATTTTTAAATTTATTTTTTAAGCATTCATCGAAATTTCAAATAAATTATATTTTTAGAAACTAGACTCAATTCTACACATTAAAAAAAATGATTTTCAATTAGTTTTCAAAAATTTAGGGGGGAGCACACTCAAATTTTTTTTTTTCAAGATGTGTCCACTTTGAAAATTAGTAAAAAATCATATATTCATTAAAAAATTAGTAGAAAAATTAGGGATAAACTGCATGGTGTTAGCTAATTTCTCATTGAAGTGATTTTTAAAATACCAAAAAAAGTTAACAGTTTAGGGGGTCCACACCAAACCCTATGTTATGATTTTTTTAAAAAAATAGGACCAATTTGTGTGGCCCCCCTTTTTGAACCCCTTAATCTCTACCATTTAAAAAAATAATATTTGAGAAAGTAGATTCGGAGCACTACGAGTCTTGTTTTCATTGCATCTTAAAATTTTGAGTGTAACTATCTTCAATTTCTCATCCAAGGTCATTCTTTCCTGATTTCAAAAGAAAAAAGTGGCCACTTAAGACCCCTTTTTGGTACCCCATCTTGGTGCACTTACCCAGCAAGTGTTATTTGATCATCAAAATTTCAATGTGTTCTCATTGGAGATATTTGGAGGTTTTCTCATTGAAGTGGCTTGTTATTCTCAACTATTATCAAGTATTTGTAGAATAGTTCAAATTAAATTCCTCTTGTGCAAGTTATTTCATTTCATTGTGGCTAAAGTCGAAGTGGTTGAACATTTAATTGAGAAATATGTTTAGACACTTACACTTAAACACAAGTTATTTGTCACCTTCATTTGGTGGTAAAACTAGATAGGCCCTATAATCTTTCCAATGTACACTATGATGGACTATAAGATGATATTACAAAAGGTAATTTAAAAAGCATTAGCAAGTTTATTGCATATCTTCTTCAATAAATCACATAGAGATAATAAACTCATACTACCATGTTAAAATAATTAAATGGAACCTTGCACACAAGTCCAAAGGTTGTTAATTAATTTGAACACACATACAAAAAAGATGACTCTTTACAATATATATAGCTCCAAGTGTTGAATCACAATAAGCAAGACTATATGATAGCCACCAAAATATTTTAATTAAAGACATGTACTCGGCATCCAACCTTATGCAATGGAATGAATTTGTATATAATATGGTTTTGGTGGATGTACCTAAGCTTGCCACAATAGAATGAGTTGTTGACCCATCATAGGAGTGTGTGGTTTTGTTCTAAAAGCATTTTTGTTTTATATCCATCTTATTATTTTATCTTGATGTTGTAAGGATAGAACACATAATTATGTCAAGGGGTATTAGCACCTGATTGTAATCTAAACTTATAATACAATAGATATTAACTACCTATAGATAGTGAACACATACCTTTGTAAGCATGCATTTTAGGATATATGCAAATTGGAGCTCATTATAAGCAAGTTTGCACTATGTACCTAGATTATGTAAGTTTTCTATACATATTTTAAGGATTGTTAGGGGAAATTCACATCTATACCCTAATTCTATATTGAATAGAGATAAAATCTATTACTTATTAATAAAATGTGATATTTTGTGTATACCCTTGTAGATTGTATGCGACTTTTGATAAGAATAGTTAGAATTTCTCACAAGTTGTGCAAAAAGTAAAGTAGAGGATCAAGAACTCAACATGCTTCAAGTGAGATAGCAAGAGATGTCAATACATTTTAATTCTTAAGTGCTTAGCTATTAGTTATTGCATGTGGGTAGGAAATAACTAGCATGAGCCTTGATTGATTATGAATTCATACATCTTAGGGGATCGACATTGAAATACAATTCATTCATTCCATGTCTTGGGTCAATTGCAAGGGCATGAAAATGAACTTGGTTCAAACTTCTGAGCATAGATTCAACCCTCCAACTTTTAAAAGAAAACAAATTTTAGAATGGGCCTAGACCAACCTCTTTCTAACTCTTTTCCACTCTTTAACTTGAGCATGAAGTATTTAAATTACATGCTAGGGTGTTGTATAAAGTAAAAACCCTAATTCATTATGATTGTCTAGGATATAGCATGAGAGTTGTATTGCACAATGCATCATCAAAATCATTATCAAGAGACATCAACATCTTAGGTGTAGTACACCATTTCTTAATATCTTTGATCATTATTCTATACTATTAAATTAATGATAGGATTTGACCAAAGGAGAATAATCCTAGCCTAGCAAGTTCCTCAATGATGTCCACCAAGACCACTCCTTTTTAGATGCAAGTCCTAGACATCAAGTGAAGGAATTTCTAACATCAAATTCAACACAATTCATATTTAAGTGCAAGATTCAAATACTGGATCATCAAAGATCAATTCCCCTTATATGAAAGTAAATTAGAATAACAAATGTCAATTTTATTAGTCTTGAGATCAATCATTTGACTAATTCTATTTTTTCATTACATTGATGAATCAATTATGACATCTATCATAATCAAATGTACATCAAACCTAAAACTAGATACTTTTATTTTATTTTTTTATATATATTTATTTCAATAGCATAATCATTCATCTCTTGTTTATTGTTGAGTGCTTCTGGATTAGATTGTGTTTGTATTTTTTTTGCAACAATGTTTTGGATCACACTCTATGATTCATCATCGGGATATCAGAGACAATAAGGAGTATTATTTGTTATTCTCATTCTTGATTTTTTCTTGGATTTATTTAGTGTTCTCTCTTCTTATTTTCCTTGCTTTTCTATTTATCAATTTGTTTCCATTTTCTTTCATTTGTGTTTCTCTTTATTTTTTAAGAGTTTTCGGGATTAAGTTTCTTTTGAATTTGTTGCCTTTCAACTCATGTTCTTTCTTGCTTGTAGTTCCTTTTTTTTGTGTGTGTGTGCTTTGTTTTCTATTGTTTTTTTCATTCATGAGTGTGTCATTATATTTCATAGACAATATATTCAATAATAGGTTACAATCTAACTTTATTTATGAATATATCAATATGTATATATACACATTCTTGAATTTTTTAATCATTTTTTGCTCTTTATTTCCTTTGGTTTTTTCCTTTCTTTCTTATTCTCATTTTAATTGTTCCTTTTAGTTGATTTTGCTTTGATTTATATTTTTTTAGTTGCTCTCATTTTCTCTCTTTTGTTTTGTCTGCATTGGTGTGTCCTTTTGTGTGTCCTTTTTAATTATTTGCTTTTTCTAGATTAGTTATTTTTGGTTTACTTTATTATTACCTTTCTTTTCATTTGCTTTCTTGATTGTAGTTTTTTTGTGTGCTTTCTTTTTACTTATTCATTCAAGATTGTGTCATTATATTTCATAGACAACATATTCGTTAATGGGTTACAATGTAACTTTATTTATGAATATATCAATATGTAATATACACATTCTTCAGTATTTTTTCTTTTTATTAATTGTTGATTTTTCTTGTTTAATTCTTATTGGTATTATTTTACTTTTAGTGTTTTTTTTCTTCTCTCGTGTTTGTGTCTTTCTTCTCGTCTTTTATTTTTAAATTGTGTTTTGTTTTCTTTCATATCATTGGTCTCACTTTTCCTTGATTGTATTTCTTGATGTCTTTTTATTACACATATATTTCTTGCTTGCTTTGGATTTTATTATGCTTAATTTCTTTATTATCTATTTAGTCTCTTTTTTTAGTTTTCTTTTTTGTGTTATTATAAAATTTGTCCTCCTTTCTTGTCCTTGGTTCTTGTGCCACCCCTCTTACCCCCCTCTTTCTTCCTTTCTATTCAATTCTTGGTCTCCAGCTATCCACTTTACTCCTTATGCTCTCTGATATCCTGATGATGGATCGTGGAGTGTGATCCAAAACGTTGATGCAAAAAAATACAAACACAATCTAATCCAGAAGCACTCAGCAATAATCTTCATGGATTGTGGAAATCTATTATCACTCATCTCTTGTTTCTTAAATATTATTTTGTTTTTGCCTTTTCAAACTTAAAATAAAGCAAACAAAATTTGAAGTATGTGGAAAAGTCAATGATGTGCCATTAAAATTAATATATACTTTTATATATATATAAGCAAACTATGATATATATATTTTTTTTTTATATATAAAGTAGCAAACTAGGATGCTGTCACATTACAAAAAGCTTGGAGGCTGAAACCCAAGTCCAAAAACTATAACAACATAAAAACAGTGCTTTATGGTTCATCAAAAACAAACAAAAACATAATTGGTATATATACTCTGTTGATAAGGTAGCATAATTGGTGTTTGTGTTTTTAACTCGATCAGTTTCACTTTTCATCAGTCATCTACTTAAATCAAGATAGAAAGTTCTCTTTTCTTATTGGTGTCGGTGTGTGTTTCATGCTAAATATGCTATCCCGTTGGGTGGTTCCTTGGTATAGGACATTCTTATACAAACAATTTGTATCTGCAAGGGTATTTGAATTTTTAAAAGTTTTATAAGCAGAGTACTGAGTAGTTGGCAATTGCTAGTAGGCCAACTACCCACATGATTCCTGGTCCAAGGGAAAATGAAAGGAACAAAAGCATAATAATCAATGAGAAAAGTGGAGAACAGTTCCTTGCTGACCAGGGAAAGTGGGAGGTCACTCAATGGACGGTAGATCAAACTTATACTACCTTCTCTTCAATCTTTTATTGGACCCACCTCACCGTGCTGTCACTTGTTGCAGATAATCCTCTTATCTTTTTATCTCTTCCCCTTCTGTGAAAAAAATGCTTTTATACTCTTGTAAAATATCAATTAAAGAAACCATGGGTGCTCCCCTTTCACCCTACCAATGTTAAGAGTATCACCTGATGCTGATTTGGGCCACATAAAACCACATTGCAATCAATGTGCAGTTGATTTGAACAGATCCACTGCCTCGTTGTCATTTGCCAGAGAGGTCAACGGATGCTCCCCTCCATTTTGTCTTCCATCAAGATTTAACTGCCTTGCACAACACGGTGCTCTGACTTTTTTTTGCCCACTATTACTTTTTATAACTGTCACTCTCCACCACCATTTCTAGAGCCCATACTCTGCAATAATAGAAAGGCCATTTTCTGAGATTTCTTTGAGCTGGGCTTCTTGATTTGGGTTATTCTCAATCTTATGGAAACCATGTCAATCCCTTGTTTGTTTAGGTGCCCAATATCCCTAGAAATAATGAAGGATCCGGTGACTCTTTGTACAGGAGTTACCTATGAAAGGGAGAGCATTCAGAGATGGTTTGAGGAGGGTCACTTCTCATGCCCATCTACCATGCAGGTTTTGCACACACTGGAGCTCACCCCAAATCACACATTGAGAAAACTTATCCAAGCATGGTGCTCCTCCAATCCAGGGATGCATTCTATTTACAACACTAGAGAACCTGCTAGTGATAAGGAAATACAGAAGCTGCTGCTGAAAATCGGAAATGCTCCTACCAAGTTGGGAAATCTCAGAAAGCTCGCTGATCTGGCTAACCAGAATGAGAGGAACAGGATCTCCATAGCTGCATCAGGAGGCCCATCAGTACTTATCTGTACCCTGTCCAGAACCAGGAATGAAGAAGAAATAATGTTGGGGGAAGAAGCCTTAGCAGTACTGGCCAGCCTTCCTATCCATGAAGCCAAAGAAGAATGCATCAAATCTCTGAAAAGCCCAATAACCATAGATACCATCTGCTGGTTTTTGTGTAAGGGCAACTTCCTTGCCAGGCTCCATGCAGCACAAATCCTTCATGGGCTTCTCTCCTCAGATCAAAACTTCAAAGCGGTTTTCAGGCCTGATGAAGAGACCTTTCATAATTTCGATTTGTTGCTTCGAGATCAATGTCAAAAAGCCACCGAAACTGCTCTGGAAATACTGTTGACTGTCAGCCCTGTGAGGAGAAATAGAATGAGAGCAGTGGAAGTAGGACTTGCTGCTACGCTGATTGAGCTTCTTCCTGAAGCAGAAAAAAGCATTGCCGAGAAAGCTCTTTCACTCTTGGAAATCCTGTGCCAAAGTGCCGAAGGCAGGGCTTCTGTGTGTGGAAATCCCAGGGGAATCCCAGTACTTGTGAAGAAGATTGCAAGGGTATCAGAGTTGGCCACCGAAGCAACCATTGGAGCTCTGTGGCATATCTTCAAGAACTGCAAAACTCCATCTGTGCTCAAGGAAATTGAGGAAGCGGGGGCTTATCCAAAGTTGTTCTTCCTGCTCCAAATAGGATGCAGCTCAAGCACAAGACAGAGAGCAAAGGAAATACTGAGAACCCAGGGAGCCAGATCTTGGAAGACCAATCCCTGCTGCATCCTCGCAGATCAACACAATATAGGAGAATTAAAACATCAAGATACTCATGTAGCGAAGCTCGCTGTCCATGGAAGGATTAGAGCTTTGGCAAACTGATTACAAATATGCGGTTTTTGAATCAAAGCACGGTGTTGCTGTTGCACTCTTTTTGTGAAACAAAATGGGTGGATACATTACATTTTTTGTTCTTATTTGTTCCATAATATCTAATGCCTCCATTGCTAAATGTGAAAAATGGCATCAATTTACAGTAATTTTGAATTTCTTGCAGTATCTCGAAAGAACCCATTTATAGACAGCCAACATGTGTTTATAAGCAATCTTCCATATCCAAAGATTTCTCTCATTCATTGGGGATCTCCGGCTGAAATGAATTTGTAGAATCTATGGAATAGCAAAAATAAAATGTGACTGTTAATCCCATCTTAAACTTCCAGTTGAAAATCTTCCATAGTTATGGCATGGTGCTTTCCAGAACTTCTGATTTTTTATAGGAAAACTTAAACAACCTAGGCAGTTGAATCCAGAAGATTAGACCAAATTAACATATTAGAACCAAACTCTCTAGATTTGAATAGTTTCATAGTTTATTATGATATACACAGTGGTTTACAGAACTTTTTGCTTTTTATACAGAAAAAACAACCTCCGCAACTAAACCTCGAAAAATATTGAAAAGCCATAAACTATGAGCAAAGCTCTTCAATCAAATATTTTAGTCATTTGCACTTTTCTTTTTTTTGGTTTTTTTTTTGTTAAATTTATCGATGAATTAATGTTTGATAAGTAGGGGTATTTTTCTTAGCACGTCAAATTATGATATCATTATTAAGATTCAATTATGTAGTTTTTGAGTAAAACTCATTGATCCATGTTTCATGAGTAATGGTTCATATGAACCTATCTCTCATTAGAATGAAAGCTCCACTTACCACGCATTGCCTTTAGGTGATGTTAACAAGAGTGAAGCATTGAGACTTCCCAAGAACTACTCCAATTCAAGTGTGCTAAATCATGGAGTTTCTTCCAAGATCAAGCTTGCTTAGCTTGCTAAGCTTGCTACCCCATTTGCAAAACCCTCAACAAGTGTTGTGCCTTATGAACCATTCATTATAAAGCCCCATTAGCTCATTGATCGATAAGTAAGAGATATTTTGCATAGCATGTCAAATTATGATATTGTTTTTTATAAGATAAGTTGCATTTATAGGGTGCAATACCCTTTACACCAAGAGCCCAAAGGGCCAAAAAGGATTAAAAAACAAAAACTAACATCAAATAGTCCAGTAGCAAAAACAACAGATAGACACCAAAAACGTATAGCAATAGCAAACTAACAGCAAAAAGAAAACCCACCCACTAGCAACAAACACCCAACCCATTACTTTGCTAAGCCCTCCCACTCCTCAAAGAGGGGATCCAGAACCTCATCACCCACCCATTTGTTGCTCAGTCCTTCATCAGCATTCTTTTTGTCAACCTCCTAATGCAGCACATCAACCAGAGTAACAGTGGACCTATGAATGACTTGAACTGTGAAGCATGTTAGCTTAGTGAATTGTCACACCTTGTCTTGTTGTTACTGATTCACTTTCACCTCCACGGGTAAATAGGTTGGTAAATGCAATCATGATTTTGATATGCTTGCTAAAGAATGGAATACTGAAATAGGTATTATGTGAAAGTATTGATAAATGATTAATATGGCTTTGAAAGAGTAAATATGTTTACATTGATTCCTATATGAATATGCTAAAGTTTATGATGCATATGGATCTATTATGAACGTCTAACTACCATTGCAAATGTGTTGAGTTGGTTGCAGGGACGGGTTCAATCCTCCAGGTGAGGGGAAGTATCACTCAGGAGAAGTGATTGGTCGGATAACCTTAAATGAAACCTATTTGACTTTACACACACACTCACAGTAGAATGGTTGAGTCAAGTTATTGTGTTGGGAAATGGTAAATCATCCTTATTATGAAGTGTTTACATTAGTAACTTGGGTCATGATTATTGTTGAATGCATGCTTGGATGATGTTTATATGTTTGGAACTTATGAATTTCTTCATTATATTACTATGCTTGATTAATGAGTGGAATATGTGTTGAATGTACATATATGTATGTGAATGCATGTCGATTGTGGATTAAAAATCCCCAAAGCTCCCTTCGGGTTGATATTATTATTTTTCCTTGGCTTCGACCTGCACATCATGTGTTTGAATATCTCTGGGCCCCTTTTGAAGAGTTTTGCCCACTTGCTCCATGTGTCTGCCACACTCTCCTTGGAAGGATTTCCTCCTTTGCTTCTTTATTGAGCCCTACCATGTCACCACGTGTTAGTAGTGCAGACCTTTGTGAGCTCGCTCCCCTTTACTTCTCTACCGAGCTCCACCCGCTTGCCATGTAGCATCATTCTGCAGGCACCATTTGGAAAACCCCACAGTCAACACTCGAGACGAAGACTCCTCCACATGTTTTCTTCGTAGGGAATTTCATTGCAAGGAAGGGAAGAACAAACGGAAAGCCCCATCCTATGGCCACGTGTCCTAACCAACTATGTAGGTGAACGACGCGTGTCTGCATGAGAATTTTGCTGCTTCTACACTAGAACCACAGTCATCATTTGTAGAGGGACACATCTCGTTCAAAGACGACTGCATTCTATGTTTCAAAATCTTTTCTATTGCAACGGTCATGGAAAATTATTGTGACGGACATCATTGCTCGTGCCTGGGAATCTTTTTCAGTTATTGGCTCTCAGGCGGTGAGATGATCCTCTATATATACTGCTTCAACTTTCCAAAAATGAGTTCGGAGAATACACAAAAAAATTATTGAAAGACACCAAACCTTTGTATTGTTTTTTATTATTGTATTAAGACTCACAGACTCTGCCATTTGTTCAGCCTCTATGTTTCTTAGTTAGTTGACAAAACATTATACTATGTTGTTATTGTACTGAGTAGTTTATTTGCAAAACTTCTATAATTTCAATATAAGTTTGTCGATTCAGACCATGTCTTGGACTCTTCTTTTAGTGAATGTGTATGGAAGTTATTTTATGTTAATTAATAGACTTCTTGGGTTTTTCATTTATGTTTTATGTCATTTTCGGACATGCAGATTGTTGAACATGCCCTTAAATCTCATATGAAAGGAAGATTTACCATGCCCATACTTAACTCTTGATGCATCGCCTTAGATTAAACTTTTTTTTTATATATCTACTTACTTTTCCCATTGCAAACCCCTAGAATATAGAAGGAGTCAGCTTCTTTAAAAAACCAGGAGGTTACTCAGTTTAGCACAATTGGTCCCCCATTAACTAAGTATCCCATAAGGTTGTTTGCTTAACAATTTTAGACATCAATAGTTCTTTTTTCTGGCATGCCCAGTGGGACTTGCTTAAATGTGTCTGAATCTAAAGTGGGTGTATGATTCATAGGCCTGTTACTAGATACCAAACAGTGAACAACCCTGGCCTGCTAGTGCCACCGCTGATAATAGTATGAACAAGAACCTATCTAGTAAACATCTCGACCCCTCCACCAGCCATGTTGCCGATTGCTAACATAAATTACGCGGCATGGGATGTTGGAATCCCTCTTATAGCACTAGTAGCACCTGTCGTTTGGGCCCCTATCCCAACCTATGCTTTAAAAGTTGTACCAAAATTCACCAGGGAAGGCTTGAAAACACCATCTAAACACCTGCAAGATGTGGTGGACGTATGTTTGGTGCATGGTGTTACCAACCAAAATGTTGCGCTAAGGTTGCTCGCAACCTCTTTCAAAGGCAAAGCGCTAGATTGGTATCACACTTTGAGAGCCAATACTATCGGTACCTAGGATCAACTTGGAGATCCTTTCTACAAGATATTTTCAAACAATGGAGATTAGTCTTCGCTATTTCAGTAGTTGGCGACCATAAAGCGAGCCCCTCAAGAGGCCATGACTGACTTTAATGCCCGTTTTCATACGACTTGGCAAAGGATTCAGTCTGCAATTCGTTTGCCTACATATTTGGCATTCATGTTCTATCTGAAGTCTCTCAACGCTGACATTTCAGTTATGATCCAATCCCTTGGTGGGAACACCTTGCCAAATGCATATACCATTAATGTTTAGGCAAAGAATAATTTGATTAATGCCAAAAAGTTATTTCCTTGGCCCGCTATGCCTATATTTGCAGAGTTGTCGATTCCCTCCCTGGAGATAGCTTCTACCAGTGTGGTTGCTCCTCCCTAATCTATGTATGCATATCCGAGCGTGCCACAAAATGTTGCTTCTACGTCTAATTCTTCAAAAAATGAGATGAGCAATGTCAAGGAGTTGTTGCAGAACATCTCAAATGAAATAACTACCATCAAGTGGAACCAGTCCATGCCTCTAAAGCTGACTTACCAAAATTATCAAGGCGGAAGATCTTCCTACCAACAAAATCAGTTCCAAAGAGGCTCGCACACAAATCTGTAGACTCAAACAAGTAATCAGATGGTGTCGGCGCCTACTCCACTATAGAATGCTCACCCAAGCTCGAGTAGAGATCTGACAATAGGGCAAAATAATATCGTTAATGACATCAATCCCTCTGCAACAAAGCACATATGCCTCAAAATTGTTTGTGCGACAATCTACAACAAAGAGTGGCAGAACAACGCAGCCAAGTTATGGTGTCAG
This sequence comes from Sequoia sempervirens, assembly GCA_007258455.2. Taxonomy (NCBI): domain Eukaryota; kingdom Viridiplantae; phylum Streptophyta; class Pinopsida; order Cupressales; family Cupressaceae; genus Sequoia; species Sequoia sempervirens. Next base: position 156,950 of record VDFB02239674.1, on the reverse strand, counting down.
ATTCAGGAGGTTATGTATATGCCTCTCCACAAATGGAAAATGTGGTACTCACCGCACAAATGCAAGGAGTGTCCTTAAAGCAAGAGACAGATATAGCTCCCAACCACACAATTTTCTCATGGATGGAAGAAGAAGAGGCGATGTTTGCAAATGATGCATCCACATCAAAGGCCCTGCAAGTGCAATCTAATTACAACACTCACGCAAAGAAGAGATTCACGAGTGAACCAGTCGTCCTGCAACCCAAAGGTGTCCCTGAACCAAACTCCTAGTACCTCTGCAATTGCACAACAATTTTAGTCGTGAAAGGAGATCTTGTTATAACAAGGGCTAAGGAATAGAAGCCTTTGAATCCACCGCCATTCAATGTGGTGGAAGAATTGAAGAAATCCTCTACTAATGTATCTCTTTGGGATATCTTAGCTATTTCAGACCAGAAGTCATTGTTGTAGAAGACCCTACTCGAAGATACCAGCAAGGAGCTAGCAGAGCAACCCTCCAAAGGAAAGGTCATTGATCCATAACCTCCAGCCAAAGTCCTCACAATAGTGTAGAGGAAGCCTCTATCGAAGTTAGAGGTAAGCAAAACCTAAACCCTTCTTCTTAACTCTCATTGTGGGTAAGAAGTTGCACAATTCTATGATTGACTTTGGTGCTAGCACCACAGTCATGCACAAGCAGATAGTTGAAGCCTTAGGACTTAGCTATGAACCTTTAAATAGAGAGGTTATGCAACTTGATGGGAACAAGGTTGAAACCATAGGTGTCATTAAGAACCTCCCCTTGACTATATTCTCTTTCCCTAGTATCACAATTCCACAAAAACTGTGATCATAGACGTTCCCCCCATGTTCAATCTTTGCTTATCTCGAGAATTTACTTCCAAGATAGTCAGATATCTTTCCTTGGATTGGTCACATTTGATCCTCAAGACCAAACATGGAGCTAAAATGAAGATAGTGTCTAAACCTCTACATTCAAAACATGTAGCAGATGAAGCCATGATCAACTTTGAGGCCGCTCATACCTCTATCACCAAAAATGAAATGCATTGTACTGAGCTACTAGAGGATGAAAAGGTGACCAGAGACCGGACTGATCAAGAAGAGGTCCTCTTGAGAAAATATATGGACACTAATCCTTTCAGCAATTATCATGCCACCAGATTGGGAACCTATGTCATCTATGATGAAGATCAAGTGATTCTGAAGATCATGAAGGAATTTGAGGGTGGTCAAGCCTCAGAGCTATGGATGCTACATTTTGATGGAGAAAGATGTAAAGTTGGTGCAGAAGCTAAGATATGTTTGACATTCCCATCCAATGAAAATACCCTCAGGTATTTTCACTTTCAGTTTGCCTGTTCGAACAACAAAGCTGAATATGAAGGCCTAGTGCAAGATCTAAGTCTTGTGGAACGGATGGGTGTTAAAAAAATAATGGTGTTCGAAGACTCCGAGCTAGTAGTCAATCAAGTCCAAGGGTGCTCTACAACCAATAATGTTCACATGAGATCTTATAGGCATAGAGTTTGGGATTTGATTGAGAGCTTTGAAGCCTTTAATATCCAAACAGTGCCTAGAGAGAAAAATACAGCTACGGATTGCATGGCAACAATCAGATCTCAATTTGACCCTATTTCTGACCTAATTCATAACATACACTTTGTATGAGTGATTGTCCGACCTGCAATCCCAGATAATGACTAGAGCTAGCAAGTGTTTGAAAGTGATGAACACATCGACTCATTCATTCAACACTCTGGAGAGTTTGCGGATCAGCTCCAACCAAAAATTGTAGAAGCCTATGAAGGGAAAATTATTCAGTTGAGGTCCAACAAGCTTCCAAAAGGACCGTCACTCTCAAAAACCTATTCAATTGTAACGATGCAAGGAATGACAAGAGGAAGTTTGTAGCAGACAAAAGCTTTTATTCAGGTCTTCAAGTTGGGAACTGAAGGAAGCTCAAGGTCAGAAAGGATGTCCCACAGCATGATAAAGAAAGGCTCATCAATTTTATGAAAAATATGAAGGATTAGTGGCCTGGTCATACGATGACCTCAAGGGATATGATCCTGAAATCATCCAACACACCATAGAATTGACGAAAGGAGAAAAACCTATCCACCAAAAGCAAAGACCAGTAAATCCAAAGATTGAAGCCTTGATGGCGCAAGAGTTGACAAAGCTAATTCAATCCCAAATCATCTTCTCAATCAAGCACAACACATGAGTGTCCAACCTGGTTCGTGTCTAGAAAAAGAATGGAGACATTCGCTTGTGTGTTGATTTTGGGACCTAAACAAAGCATCCTTGAAGGACCACTACCCCTTGCCCTCTATGGAGTCTATCTTGCAAACAGTGGTTGGCTCAGAAATGTTTTCTCTACTAGATGACTTCTCTGATTACAACCAAATCTAGGTAAAAGAGGAAGACCAACACAAAACAAAGTTCACTACAAAGTGGGGAGTGTTTGCATAGATGAAAATGCTCTTCAATCTCTCAAATGTGGGAGCTACCTTCTAGCAGGAAATGGATATTGCTTTTAGAGAAATGATCGACAAGATTATCTTAATATACTTGGATGATCTGGTTGTATTCTCTTAGTCTAAAGATTATCATTTTGACCATCTAGAAATTGTTTTTAAAAGATGTCAGGAGTTCAGGGTATCCCTAAACCCACAAAAATATGTTTTTGAAGTTCCACAAGGAAAACTATTGGGACACGTGGTGTCCAAAGATGGAATTGCAATTAACCCGGAGTGGGTGAAGGCAATTAGGGAGCTTCCCCTACCATTCAACAAGAAGGGATTTCAGTCCTTTATGGGAAAGGTAAATTTTGTGAGCAATTCATTTCTGATTTTGTAGGATTAATTAGACCTATTCAAGAAAGATCAATTGTTCAAATGGACAAAAGAGGCCAAAGAAGCCTTTGAGAAGGTTAAGGATGGTATTTCTTCAACTCCTATTCTAGTAAACCCAAACCTATCAAAGGACTTCATAATGTATGTGTTCAGTAGTAAATCTAGCATCGCTATAGTTTTGACCTAGAAGGATGATGAAGGAAAGGGAGAACATCCAATATCCTTCCACTCTCAGACCTTAAAGGATTATGAGATGAACTATAACTTCATCAAAAGGCAAGCATTCACCATTGCTAAAGGGCTCAAGAAGTTTTGACACCTTATATCTTGCAACAAGGTGGTTGTATATGTCATGCATTCTAGTGTGTGAATACATTATGGAAGGAAAAATCACAGAAAAAAGGGCCAACGAGATTACCAAAATCCTCAAATATGACATTGAGGTTAGACCCACAAAGACCGTGTGGGGAAGAGGATTGTGCGAGTATTTGGCACATGATGAAGAAATAGTAGTTGAGGAGGAATAACCCGAGCTAGTTTTGATGAGCCAACCCTAGTCTGAAGGCTGCTGGTTGGCAGATGGAATGAGATTTATGCGGACTGGGAAATATCTAACGGCCTCCCTTCTCAGAAGAGAAGATTCTATAGGTTGCAAAATAGCAGATATGCACTCATCGAAGGAATCCTTTTCAAAAGGAACTTTAATGGTGTTCTCATGAGGTGTGTCACCACAGAGCAAGCAAAGAAAATTCTAGACATATTTCACAACAGTCCTATGGGTGAACACTTCTTTGCAAAGACCATCGCCATCAAAATTATATGTGTCGGATATTTTTGGCCTACACTATTCAATGACTCACACTCTCTTGTTAATGCCTGCAAGGAATGCCAATTCTTCATGGGAAGAAGGAAAAACTTAGAAATGCCTCTCAATTTGATAGTGGTAGATGAACCCTTTGCACAATGGGGCCTTGATTTTATCAGGATGATTAATCCCACCTCTAGTGTTGGACACAAATGGATCCTCGTAGCTACAAACTACTTTACCAGATGGACCAAGGTTATGCCCCTAAAGAATGCGACAGAGGCAAAAATTGTGGACTTTCTTGAAGAACTAGGGACAAGGTTCAGCCCGCCAAAGACCATTATCTCTGACAATGTGAAGGCCTTCCTAGGTTCAAAGCTATGTCAATTTTCACTTGAACATGGCATATTCCTAAAGACATCTTCAAACTACTAACCACAGGGAAATGGTCTAGCCGAGTCGACTAATAAGAATTTAGTCCAACTCATTAAAAGAATAAGGTCAGAGCATCAAAGAGAGTGACATAAGAATCTTTGAGCAGCGCTCTAGGAAGACTAAATAACTCCTAAGCAAGTCCTTAAGACTTTGTCGTATGAGCTGGTATATAGGAAGGAAGCACTATTACTTGTCTCCATGGAAATTCTCACACTACAGTTGCTCAAGTCTCTAGAGGTTGAACAGAACAGAGCCATGGAGGTTTGATTCATTGAGTTATTGGAGGTGTAGGAGAAAAGAGAAAAATACCTAATAGCCATGTCTAACCACCAACAAGTGGTTAAAAGGTGGTTTGACAAGAAGATCTCTGAATAGGGTCTTAAATGCGAAGACCTAGTGCTAAAATTCAATGAAAGGGTCATGAAGCCTGGCCTACACAAAAAGTTTGATAGCCTATGGGAAGGCCCTTTTTGCATTATTCAATGCAAGAAACGTAATGCATTTGAATTAGAAAATATGGAAAAGGAAGCATTGGGAATTCCAATTAACAGAATTCACCTCAAATTGTTCAATTAAGCTTCATTAATTATTTTTCCAGTGTAGATATGTAATTATGTAAATTTCCTTTGTGTTTTTTGTTGTTTGTCCAGTCGGTCTTTCTAAACGAACCCATAATACAAGAAGCAAAGAAAAGCAAGAGACAAAAAATTGATAAAAGAGTTGTATATTCATTATACGATAATATATACTTGTATATTACAATTCCAAAATGGCTCTTAGGCCATACTTTTTGAGTATATATATACTAAGCGACTTTTCGAGCATATGTATTAAAAGCCTTCTGAGGAATATATACAAAAAATAGGAGAAAAGAGTTCATTCTCAAATGGGGGCAGCAGCAACATCAACAGCATTAGGAACAACTTCATCAATAGCCTCTGGAACAGCAATAGGTGCAATAGGAACAATAGTAGGAGCATCAACAATAGCAATGGTAAGCGATGGAGGAAACACTAGATTTTTGAAGTCGGTGTACCACTCCATGTCATAGACCAACACCATGTAGTAGCATCACAATAGGAAGTGGCAAGCACGAGAAACTCTCTAGCGCTGCTCTCAAATTGTCATAATGTGGAATCCACTCAAGAATGGCACCACTGCATCCTCTTCAATGTGTCTACGGAGATCACTCGTTGTAAGGAGACCAATGCCATACACTGCATTTGTCACAACTTTTCCAAGGCCACCAAGGTAGTGCTTTGGGAAGATTTCCATGGTAAGTCACAGGATCATCTGCTTGGGTACTTGTATGTCAAGCAAAGAGGCAACGAAATGAGAGCAAATGTGAGTATTTATCCTATACTTATCCTCATATTCTATTGAATCCCTCCCCAGTACCCACTTCATTGGTATAATTTCCAAAGAATGATTTTTCTTTGTCATGCGTTTTGGATGCCTACTAGAAATTTCCCCAAGTTGCCTACGACCTATTGCTAGTAAGCCTAATTGGAGTGTTCATTGCGCCTATCTCTAGTTCTAACTACCAAATGCCAATTTTTCCCAATTACCAAGTGCAATTCTTGTTGTTGTCTTTAGGTCTATTTATAGAAATAGCCAAGGTACAATGTGTGTGATAGGCATGATGTTGATCAAGTATTAACTCAAAAATCCCATCAAGAGCCAACTCGAAAATCCCACCAAGAGAAAACTCGAGAATCCCACCCAGTTGTGTCTGTTGTGTACGAATTGCTACGTGTGAGTTAAAAAGTAATTAATTAGCTAAAATCGGTGGAAGTCCCAAGTGATAGTCCACATGGTCAAGTGCTAATGTGCCACAATGTGGGAATTTTTCAGTCTCCAAGGATGAACTCAAATCTTTTTGTGTACTCATTACACCTTTGGCCTAATCATTATTTTTAAGATATTAATTGCAAAGCATGTGAAAGGTTTTGTATGCCTTCAATCGTTGGCTCAATTTCCCAAGAAATGGTTCCATAGGACATAATGACTAATCATCATTATGAATTGTTGTCCTTTCAAAGAGCAAGGAATTCATTTCACATTCACGAAAGAGTTGGTAGTACATGCCGAATTTATTGCAAAAAGGCAACCATTGTTTACAACTCCAAGTCGAGAAAAGGTTGTGTTGCATGCAAAAGAACAACACTGTGAAGAGTTTTTTGAGTACGTTGTTCATTGCAAAGAGCTTTAAGTGTAGAATTTTCTAAAGAACCCAAGTAAGTTGCAGAAAGGTTGAGCATCACAAAGGTCTACAAAATCCTGAAATGGCCCAGAATCCTCAAATGGAAGCACAAGGAGAGGCGGCCCAAAGCTTAATTGACACCACGCATACGGAGCCAATGGCCAACATTTTTGATAACATCTCTTACACTTTGCCTAGGATACTAGAGAAGCCAAAGTGGATCCACACGCGAGACATGGACAAGAAATCTCATAGGAACCAAACCCTGATAGTGGAAGAATGGGATAACATTCACGACCTTGTCCTTAAAACCAACCCTAAGAGTCTTAGGGAAGCAGCCTACGAGAGAATGAAATAGGCTAATAACCAACAGTCTTTGGCATACAAGCTATGGTTATGTGTTCTCCCATAGTATATGGTTTCTTTTGTGCATCACTGCCCAAAAATAGTACACAAGTGTGCTCAACATTTCAACCCAGATACTGGCACCATTGAAGGCCAGAAACTTAGGGTTGTGATCAGCATGGATGCTATCAAGGATATGTTATGCATCCCTACTGAAATGAGCTCCAGAGCAGAAAGGATGGAGACATTCACTATAGAAGGCAAGGAAGAGTTCTAGAGGACTAGAGATTACGCTCTAGACTTTTATAACCAAGAAACCAAAAGGCCTAAGGAAGATGTAGCAAAGTCGTCACAGATTATGGTCGCACACAATGCTTTTAGTTTAGACTTGCAGGATGCCTTCTCTATGATGGCTTTTATTTGCGGCATGGATAGTGATTGATATGTTCAGGAGTTTCAAATGGGTCTGGGTTTTCAATTGAGATGACAACATTCTCTATTCCAATATGACTTTGCTGAGGTCATTGTTCGAGAGATGTTGAACCAAATCAAGGATTACCAAATGCAACATAGGTTCAGGTTTTCTTCTCTCCTTGCTCACATGTTTTTGGATCAGAACCATGACTTCTTTAGACATCGCTTGGGTTTGGCTATTTTTTATGAAAGTGGAGTAAGAAGGTCGGTTTCTATGTGGAATCCCCTTCTTTCTACAACTTATGATTACTATGCATTTTTCGAGTGTTTCTTGACTCTGATTTTGTGAGATTTTAGTGAGGATGGCAAGATTTATTAGCTCTCTGCCAAGCAAAAAGGATGGATGCAGAATTTCCTTCCTCCTTGTGATTGGTTCCTTAGGGAGGATTTCACATTCATTAGGTTGCATGGCTTTATCGAGGAACCATTTTGGCTCCCAATATGTATTACAAATAGGGTGTTGGCCCTTGAGGTGTTTCAGAAACTGGCGATTATTGACCTCAACTTTTGTAGAGGAAAGAAGCAAAAAGGTTTTTTCTTATGCCCTTCCTTCGGTGGGGTAATAATGTTAAAGAAGCAGACGCATGGTCTATTAGAGGCAAAGCTGGCTCATCTCGGGTTGGTATTAATTTGTGAAAAATGGAAATATAATCTGATAACGACATAGCGGAACTAAACATTAAGGTGACTCACAACTCCCAGCCTTACTATGAAGCTCGGTGGAATCCGCAATTAGACCAGGATGATTTATTTATGGACCTGGCCTATGTTCCTACTGAAGATAAGAGGCCACCATGGCTCTCTTTCTATTTCCCTTTGGAGAAGCCCAATGACAAGCTTAAAATGGGGGCCACCCTTCATAATCAATTGGTCAAGCATTGGCAGTGGAGTGAGGAAAAAAATGCAGACTTCTGGATTTATCACCAAGAGACCAAATGCCTTGATGCCCCATTCCAAGAGATAGACAAGGATGAAAGATTTGATGATCTATGGAACAAAGGGAATGAAGATACTAATGCAAGCAATGATGAAGATACAACTCTAGAGGAAGCTAAAGCATATATAATAAAGAGGAAAAAGGTGAAAATGACCCATACACAGAAAACTGGAAAAATGATGGAGTAGCCCAACAAAGCTCCACTAAGAGCGCAGATGACTACATCGTAGTCAGATGCCTCATGGCCACGCACATGGGTTGCAAAAAGACCCAGGGTAGCCTAGCAACCTTAGGAGGTCATAGAGGTGGACAATTCTCCACCTATGAAGAGGCCATGCATGGATGCAACTTCTAGAGAAGGCTCACAGGAACCTACAACGAGCCAAGGATCAGAGTCCTCTACACCTTAGGTATCTTTCTCTCCCTCTCTTCTCACTTCAAAGTCCTTGGTTACCTCTATTGTATCCATTCTCCCAATTACTTTGAGTGTCGGCCTTTCCTTTGCTGCTTCTACATCTGTAGGAGGTTTCTCTCAATTCTCCCAAATCAGACATGTAGCTTTTACTCCCCCACGGTTTGTTCCACCTTTTGTCGCAGCCCAGTCTAGACCCACCATGGCAGATCCTTTTACTCCCACTGTGTCAGCTCCAACTCAACTCACCCAATAGATGATATCCTCTACATCTCTGCTACCCTCACTGCTCCCCATGAGTCCTTTCATCGCTTCCCATACTAGACCTTGGTATAACATTCCCTTGTTCTCCCCATTAACAGTCTCTCTGCCAAAGAAGAAATCATCCAGGACCACAACTCTCTTGTTCCCTTTTGTTGTTCCTCCCATGCGCCCTTCGTTGGTGAGCTGATTAAATCACCAGTAGAATTTATGGGGTAAAGCGACTGAACAAAAGCAGCACGAGCTATCAAGGTCCAAAAGAGAAAAGAAAAGGATGCAACAAAGCCTGTTGAGCCATGTGTGCAGACCATTTTCAATGAAGTCTAGGGGTCATTGCATTTTTCCACCATGAATTTGAACACCATCAAGTTGCAAGGCAAGATGCAACCTAAGGACTATACCATCCATGATGTGGGAATCGATCTACGCGTAGCCTGGTCACAAGACAAAGTTGAGCTAATGGAGGAAACCCAGTGAGTGGTGACTACCAAATTTCTCAAGCATAGTTGCCAACTGAAGAAGAAGGAAGAGGAGCTCAAGAACATTAAGGAAAATATGGAGGTCCTACTGAAAAAGGAAAAGGCCAAGGATGTTGAAATAGCACAAATATCTCAACAAGCACAAGCGGAAAGTGCCAAACTCCGAGTCGAACTTGCAAAGTTCCAATCCCTGGATCCCAACCTAGTTTTCGGACTGCAGCAAAAGAACCATAAATTACAAGACCAGTTGGCTCAGGCAAAGGGAGAAATGCAATAGAAAACTGAAGAGCTTCAGTAGTAGCAATTTCAATTGGAGCAGGAAATGCAGCAAAAGGATCGAGCGCTCTAGGGCAAACAAGCTCAACTTGAAAAGGAGATCCAAGAAGTAAAGCTCTCACTGGAAAAGAAATCTAAAACCTAAAGCTAAGTCGAGGAACTATTGCAAAGCAAGGATTCCAAGTTAGAAACTCTGGAAGGGACAGCTCTTTGTGGCGAATAAGAAAATTAAGGAGCTAATGCAGGATGTTGGGTCGAGGGAGATGGAAATTGGTCTTTTGAAATATCCTCCCCAACCCCTTGTTCCTCAATCGAATCTCCTTTTAGTAGCCCAACAACTATATATCTCCTACTAGGAAAAATTCAAGACTTTCTATCTGACTCTTCAACTGACGTTCCAATTCATGGCAGAAGCAGCAAGTTTGAGCAGAGAGGTTCGTGGAACAATTGAATAGTTCATTACGGAGAGAGTTCCTGAGGCAGAGAAGTTGATAGACAAGTTATACATGGTGGCGAATGAAGACTTGGTGAACGCAAGGATTGAAGATTAGAAATCAGTACTCAAGAAGGCAAAAGAATTCATTCGTTGTCACGTGACCATCCTCCATGCCAGTAATTACTCAGCAACACTGAGTCAAACTATGAACAATATGTGGTTGAAATTCTCCCATTGAATAAGGCTCTGGTCTTTGAACTAGAAATTTTGGGTTCCCATTCCACAGGTGAAATTCCCCTAGTAGTCGCCAAAAGCTATGGATTAAAAATCCCTAGAGCTCCCTTCGATTTGATATTATTATTTTTTCTTGGCCCCGATCCACGCCTTATGTGTTTGAATATCTCTAGGCCCCTTTTGAAGAGTTTTTCCTGCTTGCTCCACATGTCTGTTGCACGCTCCTTCGAAGTATTTCCTCCCTTGCTTCTTTATCGAGCCCCACCATGTTGCCACATACTAGTAGCACAAACCTCTGTGAGCTCGCTCCCCTTTGCTTCTCTATTGAGCTCTGCCTGCGTGCCATGTAGCATCATTTCGCAAGCACCATTTGGCAGACCCCACAGTCAACGCTCGAGATGAAGACTCCTCCAAGTGTCTTCTCCACAGGGAATTTCATCACAAGGAAGGGAAGAACAAATGGCAAGCCCTGTCCTATCACCACATGTCCTAACCAACTTTGTGGGTGAGCGACACGTGTCTGCATGGAAATTTTTTTCCTTCAACATTGGGACCACAATCATCATTTGCAAAGGGATGCATCTCGTTCAAAGGCGACTGCATTATGTGTTTTAGAATCTTTTTTGTTGCAATGTCCATGGGAAATCATTGTGATGGACATCATTGTGCATGCTTGGGAATCTTTTTAGTTACTGGCTACTAGCTCTTAGGCGGTGGGATGATCCTCTATATATACTACAAATTTCTGAAAATGAGTTCGAAGAACACATAGAAAAATTATTGAAAGACACCAGGCCTTTGCATTGTTTTTTGTTATTGTATTAAAACTCACAGACTGTGCCATTTGTTCGGCCTCTCTGTTTCTTAGTTAGTTGACAAAACATTATACTTTGCTATTATTGTACTGAGTAGTTTATTTGCAGAACTTCTATAATTTCAATATAAGTTTGTTGATTTAGACCATGTCTTGGACTCTTCTTTTTAGTGAATGTGTATGGAAGTTATTTTATGTTATTTAATAGACTTCTTAGGTTTTTCATCTATGCTTTCTGTCATTTTCGGACATGCAGATTGTTGAACGGGCCCTTAAATCTCATCTAAAAGGAAGATTTACCGTGCCCATACTTAACTCTTGATGCATCGCCTTAGATTAAACTTTATTTTTTATATTTGCTTCCTTTTCCCATTCCAAACACCCAAAATATAGGAGTCGACTTCTTTAAAAAACCCAAAGGTTACTTAGTTTAGCTTTATTGGTCCCCCATTAACTGAGCATCCCATAAGGTTGTTTGCCTAGCAATTTTAGGCATCAATAGTGGGTATGGTGATGTAGGATAAGGTGATGATGGTGTAGGCGTATATGTTCCTAACGTGTTTGGGTTGACAATGTTTTGTTGAGGGTTATATTATAAACCCTATTGTTGTTGTTGTTGCGCGAGCAATTGTTGTTGTTGGGCATATTGTTGAGCTTCTTTTTATTGTTGGGATTGTTGCAATTGTTGAACTACTAAGGATACTTGTTGTGTTGCTAAATCTGCTTGATGTTGTTGCTATTGTTGTTGTGTTGCTAAGGCTGGTTCTTGTTGTTATTGTTGTTGTTGTTGAGCTACTAAGGTTGCTATTGTTGTTAGGCTACTAAGGCTGCTTGTTGTTGTTGCTACTATTGTTGTGCGACTAAGGCTACTTGTTGTTGTTACTATTGTTAGAATGCTTGTTGATAAGCATGTCGTGCTTTTTGTAAAGCTAAGGCATGTGCTTGCAATTTAGGATTAATTAGTGGTTGGAACATCTATGATGGGTTTTGGGTGTTGATGTTTTGTGCAGGTTGTGTATGGTTGATTTGGGGATTCCCTTTATTTAACATTCCTTGCAAGATAGTGGATTGGGATGGAGGAATGTAAGTTTGAGGTCCCATTTGATTTTGCATGACTTGGGGGACAAATGGTAAATATGATGATGATGATGATGTCATTAAGTATTGTGATGTTAAGGGAACATTAGGACCTTGGGTCCACTGATTGAAAGGATTCCCTTGATCGATGTTTTGGAGATTCCCTTGTGTTTAAGAGGTGGTCAAGGTATTACCTTGGGTTATGGCATTTTTGATCAAGGGATTTTTCTAATGTGGGTTGATGATGGATGGAATAGATGTGTTTTGGACAACTGTTGGGTTGGATGTATCAATGGGGGGATTGGATGAAGATGTTCCCTGTTGCGTTAAAGGTTGATTTTGCATGAGGGTATTCCCTTGCCCTTTTGGGTCTACTTGTGATACTTGATCCACACTACTTGGTGTGATGTTGGGCACACTTGTGGTACTCATGGGTATGGATGAATATGTGTGTCCTTGATATGTTGAAGTTGTTGTGGAGTAATGGAGTGTAAGTGGTTTATGCTGATGTAGAGGATTCTTGGGAATGGGGGGAATGCCAAATGTTGGTGTCCAAGTGGTAGTTTGAGGAGGATTGCTATAAAGGGTACCCGCAAGTGTGTTGCTTTCAAATGGAAGAGTATGGCCAAAGTCCCTAGCAAGACTAGCTACAATACTAGGTGTTGGAGTTTTATTGAGCCCTAGTGATGGAGTTGTTTGAATAGTGGGTGAAGTTAAGCCTTGTTTCAATGATTGTGCAACAAAAGATGGGGAATTGGGAGCTATGTTTCCTAAGGCTTGATGCTCCATGATTTCTTCCCTAGTAATTCCAAATGGGTTGTCGTAATATCTTCTATCTCATATGGTCTTGATGGAGATGAGGGTTGTTGTGATGGGGTAACGTGACTTCTCAGATCAAATTCTAGAGGATTAGGATTACTTGAGGTGAATGTGACTTTGGTTTTCTCCATTATTCTTTTGTGTTGTGATATTGTTTTTACCATAAATTTTGGGTCACCTCTAGGAGAGTTGTGTTGAGATTTGTAATGTTTGAACTCTCTAGTTGACTCAAATCTACGTAAAATGGACGCTCTTAATCTTTTTGGAGCAATGATGATAGTGGGAGATGAAGAGATGAATGATATGGGGAGTGATCTTTGAAAATGTTTTGGGATAGCACTTTTGACTTAGGTTTGATGTTTGGATAAAGGATGTTTATGAACTTGTGAACCCTTAGGGTAGACTTGTGACTTCAAGATAAACAAGTTCAAAGATGATAAATAACTTAACCAAATGCATGGAAAAGGATTCATTTCACATACAAAGTAGCTAAGTTAGGGGTTGGTTGATAGATGTATAGTCAAAAAAATGTTGTATATTCAAAAATTTTGCAGAGTTTGGTGAAGTGAAATTTGGATTTTGATGAAGGGGTGGATGAAATGTTTCACCCAATGTTGACCTAGAGTGAACCTTTGTTTTCAAAGACCAAGGTGGTGAGAAACATGCTAGACCTCTAAATTTTTCAATTCCTATGACCAATGTTTTACTTGAATGAGGGGTTCATATTGAGCATACATGTCTAGATTATTTAGTGGAATAAGTCTATAAAATCTTGTTTCCAATTTGTTCCTATTGCGGTACTACTTTAGGATTCATCTTTTAATGTATTTTGAACTATGATGTCTAAGTTTGAAATGGAAACATGTAGACCTTCTCTTGGGGATTTTGATTTTTCATGAGATCATTTAGAGAAGTTCAAGATCATGTAAAAGACCAACAATTTGAATTTCAAACAAGGCATATTAAAATTCTAGATTATTCCTTGAAGCACGTATATAAAAGTTCCTTGTTAATCTAGTCCTATTTTGATAAAGTGCCTCAAGGTGTTGTTTGATAGCTTTTTGTCTACGATGCCTAAGTTTGAAATGATGAAATGTAGAACTTCTCTTGGGGATTTTGATTTTGTGTGAGATCATTTTAAAAAGTTCAAGTTTATGGAAAAAAAGAGGATATTTATTGCCACGTGAGTGATGGTAATATGGACCTTCCAGCCATAATATCAACTCATTCCTCTTCTTTGTCTATGATGTATTTTGTGTTTCTCCATTGGGTTGGTGTTTCCTTTGTTTCAAAAGTGAAGCTTCTCAAGCTACTAATTATATCAGTTTGTTCTCCTTCAATGAGTTCAAAACTTGGTTGAATGATAGTGGGTGTAAGGCCAAGTTGTTCAACTAGAGTGATCGGACGCCAAGCAATCATGTGGGGTTCAATTTGTCAATTTATCTTGCTTAAATTAGTTTCTTTTTACAAAGACTTGTCTTCATTAAGTTCAAACTAAATGTCTACCTCAAAAACATCATAAATTTCACAAGGTCCATTTTGTGAAAATCATGAGGTTGAAGCCATAGTTGCTTGTGTTAACTTTGGGAAGTGTGGATTGAGATGTAAACCAAAATATTTAGAAGTCTCTACGAATAAATCCTTAGGACAAGCATTAATATCAAGGTTTTGTTAAAGGGTATCCATAGTTAGACCAAAGGGTTTGAAATTTTGAGGAAGATTGTGAATGTTTGTTTGCAATGTTTTGGAACCAAGCAAAGTAATAAACTGACTCAAAAGCATTTAATACCCTAGGTTCAGAAGATACTACTTATTGAATCCCCACTTGGATTTCTTCAAACACTAAGACAATGCGAATAGTTAGAGATTTGGTGACACTAGTTCCCCCTTACAAAACACACTTCTCAGGTACACCAAAACTCAAATCTTAAAGGTTTGCAAATCCGAACGATTTTTCTGTTTCTACAATGAATAGTAAAATGTGGGGTGGCTTTGGAATGACCATTCCTACACAAGCAAGCATAAAGGTTTTTTAGATTCTAAACAATTTGTTCCTAGTAAGGAATTTCATTCAAGGTGGCCATACACATGGCAAGATTAGCTCAAGATTATTTCAATCAAGAGGCCTCCCAGTCCCTTCCTAAGAAAGGATTTTGACGTGTCACGTGGAAACTAGGGGTGGCACTTGTTAGTATGATGCATCCATAGTTTTTGCTTATGACTTTCATCACAAACACATTTTTTATATAGCGGTTCGAAAGAACTTGGATTTAGCTCATTATTGCTTGGATCATTCCCACCTTTCGAAGTGGGGTGGCAGGCTCTCTAAAGGTATACAAAAGCAAGGAAGTACATTTATTTTTTATCTCCCAGATCACATGAAGTGCAAGGAGAGAGCATACACAATGCCTTTTCCTCACACTAGCATGGAGTTCATTTTAAATCTAAATCAAAATGTGTGGGTGGTTATACAAAATGTCAAAGGAATGCTTTTGATTCTCAAGATCGTTGAGTGGTGCGAGAGAAGAGCATACACATTCAATGATGAAAATGCAAACCACAAGACATGCCAAACACTTGTTAATTTTAACCCTCAAAGCAAAGGTAAGTTCATTTTAAGCACCAAACTGAGTGTGATTTTTCCTTGTTCAATTTTAATCCAACAAGCAAAATAATGTGAGGGTTCAATTTTAACCAATTTTGAGTGTTCATTTTAAAACCCAATTGAAAGCTAGTGTGGTCCTAAAGCATGAAATAAAAAGCATCATAAATGGGTTATAATTGCCCCAAAAGTGTCGAAACACTTGTTACAATTATAAGTTTTAAAGACAAGAATGCTTCTTCACTTCAAATTTTATTGTCCAACCTACAAAACCTAGTTAGCCTAAGAAAGTGAGAAGTCAGTGATGGGTCGGAAAGTAGATAAAATCATAAATTTAAAGCACATGCTAAAAATTACTCATTGTTTTTTGCTTACCAGTAAAAAGTGTCGTTGTTCATGATAGCGTCGCTATAATTCAAATGAGCGTCACTCTGGTGAAAAATAGCATCGCTCTACAGAAAGACAAAGATGACGATAGCGTCGCTATTTGGTGGCATCACCATTTTTAAATTCTCGATACTTCTAAAAAGTATTAGCGTCGTAGTTTGTTTTAATCATCATTGGTGATTTAATAGGCGTCGTTGTATCTAATGGAAATAGTATCTTTGAATGGTGATTCCTGACAAAGACGTTGCTAAAATCTCTAAGAGTGTCGTACCTACAAAAAATAGAAAAAATAGATTTTGAGAGAAAAATTCGTTAAATTTGATCGCTAAAGCCCTCTTCTAGCGCCAAAATGTGACCGACAAATTAGTATGGGAAGACTACACTTGATCCATGAGGATACGAAGCATAATTATGCAACTAATGTCAATCCCAATTAGATCATTCAACAAAACTAAACTAGGAATCCATTAAAACTTAGCATATTAAACTATGGAAGCTTTAGAAATACCTATTCTAATCCATTGAAACTTATCCTATTGGGGGAGTGGTGTCACATTGATGCGGAATGGCGACCCTTTCCCAATCCCATGGATAAATGAGCCTGTTTCGATCTATTCTATTGAAGAGAATTATCGAAACTGATGATAGATGTGTATGAAAACATGATTTAAAGCTAAATAAGCATGACGCAAGCTATTTCAACATGATTTATGCTATGGTGATCAAGATGTGTGAATGCAAGGATAATCTAAATAAAGTTTAAGCTAAAAATATTGAAACCCTAATTACCAAGTAAGCTAAATGGATGCATTTATGTTATCATGGAAGCCATTAGTGGAAGCTAAGCTAATATGCAAGTAAATAAAGTTAAAATGATGTAAAATGTGGGTGCAAATGAGAGTGATTTTAACATAACTTTGATGTTAAAAGATTGATCCCTTTGTCTCCAAATAGTTACCTATTTATAGGAGGACAAATGAGAAATGAAGGGTTGAGATCAAAAAAGGTTAATCAATGGTCAAGGATGGAGGAAATTGGAGACATGGATTAGGGATTCTCACCAAGGGATGAGAATCAATGATGAGATTCAATCAAGGGTCCACCTTTGTCCAAACAAACACACTTTCAACTTGCACAAGAAGTCAAGTAAGTTAACTTAAGTTAACTTGCACAAGAAGTTTTGTAAGTTTGTTATAGAAAAGGAATATTCCCCTTTTTCAAATGAGTGAGGAGAGAGAAAATTCTTTGGAATATTCCCATGGGCGAGGGAAAATAGATATTTAGCAAATTAAAACAAGGTTTTAATGTGCAAAAGGGGAAGGAATATTCCTCCTAGAGGAATGTGCAAAGGAGGAATATTCCTTTGGAATATTTCCTTGCAAGTGGGGGGAATTAGATTTATTAGTAATTGATAATTAAACAAAGGTTTAATTATGCAATTAGGAGAATTAGATGGTATTCATTAAATAAAGTGATTTAATGAAAATGGTGAAAGTGAAATGATATTTAATTAAATAACTTAGGGTTATTTAATTAAATAAGAAGATTTAGGGATTTAAATTAAATAGTTTGATGTATTTAATTTAATAAGACGAAATGTTAGCATGGAAGGGATGAATTAACTTGATTAAATTGATCAAGTTAATAGACAAAAATGACATAATTAATTAAATAGCTAGGCTAATTTAATTAATTAAGAAAAAAGAGGATGGGTTCGAGGATGAAAAGGTGTTAGTATACCTAATTCGAATGTATGATATTATTTAGGACATTTTTTAAGTGTCTACAATTAGACTCTTCAAATATTATATGGAATTTGTTGCCAGTATGTGTAAGTCGATGTGTAATCTTCAAAATGAAGGTTCATATAAAAATTACTTAACGGTTGCCCATGATCATTAAATTTAATTTGGCTATTCGTAAATCAATTAATAATAATATAGTCGAATATTCAAGTTTATAAATATCTTGCATTTAACTAAAATCTAGTAGCAAATATTTACTAGCAATCACACCTTAATGTGCAATGGGTGCGTCGAAGACGTGTGAAAGGTCAATTAGGATAAATTTTGGTCTATTTTTTGCATACATTTATGCAATACATGAGGTCAATTGGTAGGCCATTTATAAAATGATGCTTGTGCAACAAAAGTCTCAATGGAGAAGTGATAGCTTCAAATCAACTATGCATCCACTTATAGGGATCTAAACATGATTGAAATAAAACCCATGAATCGGGAAGATAATCAGGCTCCATTACCAACAAGCTCATGTTACATTTGTAATACAAAGAGAGGGAGAGATAGGGATAGAAAGAGGGAGAGATAGGGGAAGAGCGAGAGAGAGATTGGTAAGGAGGGATATGTAGAGAAGGAGAGAAGGAGAGGGCATAGATAGATAGATAGAGAGAGAGAGAGAAGAGAAGGATAGATAGAGATGGAAGCTCGATAAATATATAGAGAGGGGTGGAGAGAGAAATATATGGATGGATAGAGGGAGGGAGGGAGACAAGTCTAAAGATAAAGGGGGAGAGGAAAATAGAGGTAGAGATGAAGATTTAGTGAGAGAGGAAGAGGGATATAAATAGATAGAAGAGAAATATAGAGAGAGATAGGGAGATAGAGAGTAGGAGATAGAGATATATAGAGGAAGAGGAAGAGGGAGAGGGAGAGATGGAGAGATATAGATGGTGAGATAGAGTGATAGAGATATAAGGAGATATAAAAAAGGAGGAGAGGGAGAGAGAGACAAAGAGATAGAAAAATAGACGGAATTAGAGATAGGTAAATAGAGATGGAGAGAGGGAGAGATAAATAGGGGGAGATAGATAAAGGGAGAAAGGAAATAAAGATATATGGGAAGAGAAAGAAAGAGATAGAGATATATGGGAAGAGAAAGGGAGAGAGAGGTAGAGATAGAAAGATAGATAGGGAGATAGGGAAGGAGAGATGGGGAGAGAGAGAGAGAGGGAGAGAAAGAAGAGGTGGGAGAGAGGGAGAGCGATACATAGAGAGGGAGAGAGAGAAGATGGGGAAGAGAGGGAGAGAGGGGTCAATATAGATAGGGGGAGAGGGAGAGGGAGCAACATAGATAGTGGGAGATATAAAGAGCGATAGGGAGAGATATATCAATCACCCTTCCTATATCTCTATATATTCATCTTTATCTCTCTACCTCTCTCTATCTCTTTTTCTCCCTCTCTATTTGTATGTTTCTCATTATCTCCCTCTCTATATATATATATCTTTTCTTCCCTCTATTTATCTTTATCTCCCTATCTCTTTATGCGACTTTATCTATGTCTCTCTCCTCTTCTCTCTTTCTCTTTTCCTTTATCTATTTTTCTCTATCTCCCTCACTATCTACCTCTTTCTCTACCCCTCTTTATTCCTTTATATCTCTACATATCTCTCTATATCTCTTGGTCTCCCTCTTTATCTCTCTATTTCTCTTTATCTCATTTTCTCTCTCTATCTCTATCTCTGTCTCTATCTTTGTTTCTCTATCTTCTCTCCTTTTTTCTCCCATCCTTCTTTTTATCCATTTGTTTATATATTTGTTCCTCTCTCTTTATCTATCTTTGTCTCTTTCTCCTCCTTTGTCTCATTTTTCTCCCTCCCTCTTGCTCTCTTTCTCTTTTTTCTCTCTCCACCTATCTATATCTTATTTTTATATCCCTCTCCCTTTTCATTTATTTTCTCTCTCTTTCTCTCTCTATATGTTTGTCTTCTTAAGTGTGCAATGGGTACATTGAAGAGGTCTTAAAGGTGAATTATCATATATGTAATCAAATGACATGTTCCCTTGAGCATAACTCCCCAAAGACAATGGAATCCTTGGATTGTTAACATGAAACAACCAATCAAAAGTGAGTTTCTCTTTTCTCTCTCTTTTCCTTTGTATCTCTTATATATATATATCTCTCATGCTCTATCTCTCTTTGTCTATTCATCTCTTTCAATCTATGTCTCCATCTATCTCTCTCTTGATATCTATCGATCTAAATTTGTCTCTTTCATCTTTTGAGTTTCTCTCTCTTTATTAGCCAATAGGCTACATATAGTGTGAGATTTGAGCCTAAAACAAATCTCACGCCTCCAAACCACTATTGATTCATTGGAAAACAAGTTTCAACTGCCATTTAATGGTAAATCAACTACCGTTTAATGGTAAAATCCTCTAAAATATTAGGTAAAATCCTCCAAAATCTCACTTATCACATTAAAGCTAGATAACCATTGATTTGACAATTCGACAGAAACATTTTATTTCCATTTGCAGTATTTTTTTTCAATTTGATGGCAAATTATTTTTTCATTTGCATTGCTTTATGTTTTAAATTTGTATGCAATTATTTCATAATCAGATAATACTTCATTTATTTAAAGAAAAAATCTAGATATTTTTTGTCTAAATTTATTTCATTCAATTATTTAGTACTTATTATTAATTACTTGATCTAACAACATGTAACTAGAATTTGCAACACATCCATGCACAAACACATAATCTCTAACATATTAACATACATATAGTTATCTATTGGTGTAATCCTTGAACCTCCTTTAGGTGCAAGTGCTAGTATATATACCTCTATATAGAATTGTCTCCCCCTCTATCTCTCTTTCTTTTTCCTAATCTCTCTAAAGATCAATTAAACTATTAATTTTTTATATATTAATTTAATTTGTTCTATATAAAAATATATTTATTAATTATAATAATTTCATATTTATATTTAATAATTTTTTGTTTTTTTGGGTCGGTAATATGTTTATTTTTTATTGAATTGTAAAAACCAAGTTTACACTACTTTTTGCATAACAAAAAACCTTGCACCCATATTCTGTTTAACCAGCCCATAACTAAAAAAACCCTCCAACAATCATACTGCTACAAAAACCTACAGCCCTAACTTCAATCCCATCTACCCCTAGAGAGTTGAAACATAAATAAAAAATTTCACACGATTCTTTCCACCTAAACCATCAACCCCATAGCATCTAAAACCAAAATATTCAAAGAAAATTTACACAGTTTTTTCTGCGCTTTCTCCTAGCTCCAGTGACACAATTTCATTTAGCAATTTGGCTCTCTTTCTCGGCCGCAATCCTTTCCTTTCGTGTAATTCCTATCTTGCTATCTCCATGAGGTTCGCCATTGTGATCTCCAACTCTGCTAGCTCTGCACAAATCTTTAAAGTCTACCAACCTCACTCTACATCCATCCACCATCGATCCTTCATCCATCCCTCTGGCCATCTTATAAACAGATGGTTTATTTTCACCATTTCTAGGCCTCCACCATCCTGACCCTCCTCCTTGATCAACCCAACACCTAGTATTGTTCTTTTCAAAATATCCTCCATGTCCCCCAGGAATTCTTCTAGCACCAGAGCTTTCATTACTTTCCTAACTACAGACACTGGCTCCTCTACTTCCAACCCCCATGCCATTACCAACGAATATATGTTAGAATTCATTCGGTACCGATGAATCAACTTTTCGAACCCATCTCCAAGCATAAGCTTCACTACCTACGCCACTTGTTTATCTTTAAATTTAAAGAGTCCCCACAGTCGCTTTCCCCATGAAGGGTTCCATCTTCTTTTGTGAGGACAATAGAAAGCTTGCTTCCATCGCCGTAACTCCTCTCCAACAACTCTACTTCACATTGTTGCTTTGTCAACCCACAAAAAAAGCAACCACCACCCCAAAAAACTTCAAAGATGGTGAGGTGATAACTCACCCCACTTTTCCAGCCTGAATCATTAAAGTCATTAGTACTTCGGCGCCGTCATCCCATCCACTTCTTTGCATCTCCACTGTCTTAATTTTCCTACACACCTTGTGCCTTACGGAAACCTGCCATCATACACTTAAAATCCCTCTACCAAATCCTCCACATTAATTGCTCTTAAATCTTCAAATCTAGCAACATCTATTTATGGCAGAGTGAGCACCCATTTCGAGAGAGTGTTTGCCTCCATATTGCCCCTTTGACGTATATGGATCACCTTAAACATCTCAAAATGTCTGAGTTCATCAACTATTATTCTTACCACCCCTTGCAAATGTCATGTGTTCGCTTTACCTTTAATTATTGCTTGAATTAATATGAGCGAATCACCTTCCCAATGGACCTTCAAAACGCCTACCATCCTTGCTAATTTGATTGCCATTAATGCAGTTGATGCTTCCGCCACATTGTTTGTTCCATCTCTCAACCTCATAGCTCCAAAGGCTACGACATTACCATTCCAGTCCCTAACTATACCACCAACCCCTGACATACCCATATTTCCTTTTGTTGCACCGTCAAAATTGACCTTCCACCATCCCGTCTCTAGTTTCTCCCATTATACAACTTCTTCCTCAGCCCGCGTTGGTTCAACCCAACCAAGTCCCTTAACAGGCCTCAAACAAATACCTGGCCAGATGGAATGGATTCTTCTATCTTCATCGTAAAGGGATTCTTTGGGTTAAAATAATTAGAGGTTGCTGCCCCCACTACTTCTTCCAAAGAGTAATTAATTATGTAGATTAGTCTTTCTACAGGCTCCTTTCTTTCTTTGAAAATCATCCTATTTCTCTCCTTCCAAATCTCCCAAACAACTATAGAAAGGCTTATTCTCCATATACTTGAAAAGGTTGATTTCACCTTACACACCAGGCACCCTTCAAAGACTACTTTTAAAGTTGTTGGTAGTGGGCCATGCCACCCCAAAGATTTTAATAACATATCCCAGCAAGATGTTGCCATTTCATAATGCAGCAACAGGTGATCAACTGTCTCCTCCACTTTTTTACACATTACACACCTTGAGGGACCACAAAAACCTAAGCCTTCTTCTTTCCCCTGTCAAGATTCAACCTCTAGCTGCAAGCCAAGCAAAGGTCCCCGCTTTCGATAAGCAATCCTTTCACCAAAACAAATCCTCTGGCCAATTTTCAATACTAGCACTTGCCTCCAAGAAACAATATCCCAATTTTACCGAATATTTACCATCTACCGCACCACACCATATAATTCTATCTTCACAATCTGACTGCAACACCTTACGAGACCCAAGAATCTCCTCCATAATATTTTTCTGCAAATCTAGTACCTCCACATGATGGAGCGATTTCCACCCCCATTCACCTCCTAATCCATCATTTTTGAATTCCTGATAATCACTTAATTTTTCTCCCCAATGCTCTTTAAACCAATTTTTGATCTCTAAGACATTCTTTGAATCCTGCGGTGCCAAATATCCTACCCATGAGTCCTCCCAAAATTTCACCTTCTAACCATTCCCAATTTGCCAAGTAATATGCTCTACAATCCCCTGCCTACAAGAAATAATGAAATTCCAAATTGCTAAGCTAACTGGTGGGTTGCACATTGTCAAAATCCTATTATCCTCCATTGAGTCTAGATACTTTGCTTTTAGGATTTGGGCCCACAACTGGGCATGTTGAGTGTAGATATTCCATACCAATTTTGCACCTAGCACCTCATTTATTAAATTCCAATCCCTCAAACCAGCTCTTCCCACCCCTTTGGACTTACAGATTTCCCCCCATGCCAATAGGGGAATTTTATCTTGATCTTGTGCTCCATTCCAAAAAAAATTTCTCATCCTTTGACCAATTAAGTTTATTACCTTCTTGGGAATTCTCAAGCACATCATCGAGAAAATTGGAATTGTTGAGATTATTGATTTTAACATCAATATTCTACTAGCCGAAGTTAACCATTTACTTTTCCACCCATCCATACTCTTCAGGCAACATTCCACTAAATCCTTCCAAATGGCTACTTTGTTGGCTCCCCCAAAAAGAGGAATACCTAGATACTTCCCAAGCAACGAACCTTTTTTCATCCCAAGGATGGAACATATTTCCCTTTACCTTTGCACCTTTGTGTTGAAGAAAAATATTTTTGATTTACCCTAATTAATGCATTGACCTGAAGCAGCCATGTATTTAACCAAAACTTCCTTTATCACCCTTGCTTCCCTGAAAGATGCTTCCCCTGCAAGCAACGTATCATCTGCAAAATACAAATGAGAAATTGAGTCTAGAGCCTTTGCTAAAATCACACCTTTCCAAACACCATCCTCCCTCTTTTTGGCTATCAAATGCCCTAGAGCCTCTGCCAAAATAATGAACAGAAATGGTCATATTGGGTCACCTTGCCTTAAGCCTTTTTCAGTCTCAAAAAAGCCCTGCGGACTTCCATTCACCAAAATCGATAGTCTAGGAAATTTAATGCAACTTTCTATCCACCTTACCCAATCCTTGAAAAAACCAAATTTTAGAAGAACTTTTAAGAGGAAATCCCTATTCACTTCATCATAAGCCTTCCTTATGTCTAGCTTAATCAACATTTTTTCTAGTTGTTTGACTCGAATGGAGTGAATCACTTCATGAGAAACAATTATACCTTCATAAATAGAACGATTAAGGGAGAAACCACTTTGTTCAAGGGAAATCATCGAATCAAGAACATCCTTCAACCTGTTCGCTAGAACCTTTGATATTACTTTATAAATTTTTTTGCATAAAGAGATAGGCCAAAAGTCACCAAAGGAGGATATGTCCTCTTTTTTTGGGATTAAGCCAATGAAAGTATTATTGAAATCCTTTAGGATAAACTTTCCTCTTCTAGACTCCTCCACCACTTCCCAAATGTAATTTGCTAAAAAACTCCAACATTTCTGAAAAAATAAAGCTAGAAACCCATCTGGCCCCAGAGCTTTATCACTTCCCAAACCAAACAAAGCTATTTTAACCTCTTCAAAAGTTACCTTTTTTAACAGCGTGGCATTTTGAAAATTATGCACACACTGAGGTATCACCTCAAGCAAGGAGATCTCCTGAACATGGTCATTTGTGAAGGCCTTGAAGGCCTCCAAAAAGAAACTGATAGCCTCTTTATTAATATCCTCCTTCTCTGATAGGATATTACCTGCCCATCCTGAATTGAAAGAATTTTATTAAAAGATCTTCTCACCTTTGTTGAGTTATGAAATAATTTTGTATTTCGATCCCCCTCCTTGAGCAATGTCTCAAGCAATTTCTACTTCCAGAATACCTCTTCCCCAGCCAAGATCTCAGCATATTGTTTGTTTAGATCTTTTTCCTTTCTAAAATCTTCTTCTATCATACCTCTCTCAATTACCTTCGCATGCAACTCATCCAGCTCTTTTTCTAACTGAATTTTCTCTGAGAAAATGTTTTTAAAAACCTTTTTATTCCACTATTTTAATATCTCCTTTATATGCTGAAGTTTCTTTGAAAAGATATAAGCCTTATTACCTTCCCTTTTTGGGGCCTTTTCCCACCAATCAGCCACCAAATCTAAAAAGCCCTCCGCCCTCAACCACATTTTCTCAAATTTAAAAGGGCACCTATCTAGAATTGAGTCCTCTTGAATTCTGGCACAAATCGGATAATGATATGAACCAGTGATTGGGAGAATTTTTGCCTAAACTATCCAGTGAGAGTTCGCCCAATTTCTAGCTAACAGAAACCTATCTAATTCTTCTACTATATTTAAATAACCACTTCTTCTATTAGTCTAGGTAAAACTAACAGATTTGAGATTGACATCAATAAGACCATTTTCAGTGACAAAGCTAATAAAATCCTTTTGTTTCTAAGTAACACAAACCACCCCACCGTTCTTTTCAGAAGGATGTAAAATTGCATTAAAATCCCCACCCAGGAAAAACATAAGATCCCCATTGTTTTGAAGCACTTCAGAGATCTCCCTCCATACTCACTTCATTTCCCCAATATTGTTAGGCCCATAAATATTAATTAGGTTTATATTGGCCACTAGTTGTCTTGAGAAATGAGAGATCCATTGCCAAGACTTACTAGAATGAACCTCCTGCGCAACCACCACTGCTTCTCTTGCTAGAAATCCCAAACCCCCTGATGCACCATCCGCTCCCACAGCAAAGCATTTCCACGATCCAAAACATCTTTTGAATGCAGGTAAATCCTCCTCACTTAGCTTTAACTCCTGTAATAGGACAATATCAGGTTTTGTCTTATCAAAACATCTCTTGATCAGACGAAGTTAGTCAAGGGAATTGCAGCCCCTGACATTCCACGATAGGACCCTCATGGCTCCCCGTATGTCTTTTCCCAATCTCAACTTTTTTTGGCCTGATGCACTTCCAACCAGTTCAAGTTTTTCCTTTGTCGATTTTGGACCCCTTTTCTTTTTTTCCCCCACCTTCACCTGAACCTACTTTGCTAGTGTTTGGGACACTGTTCTCTTCTCACTTATACCCAACTTTGAAATAGGACCCAGCTCGTCACCTCCTTCACCCATCTCTTCCAACTGAGACTTCGAATCCAGATCCTCATACATACTTCCCTCCTCTCCTACCTCTTCAAAAGAACTTTCCAAGTTACGAATAGGGGATATTGGAATATCTTTAAAGACTGGGTCCTTTGGAAATGAATTTTCCTCCTCATTTGGGTTTTTCCTTTCTACGTCACTTTCTTTATGAGATGATGGAAGAGGAAATTCTACTTCAGGACTTTCGCTCCTTTGCTCCCATGCTGACTTGAACTCCTTCCTATTACATGAGTTCTGGCAAGTAAGATTGTCACCAGCCCCTGTGCCACACTCTTGAACAAGAAAAGTGTTTGAAGCCTTCCTTGTAGAATCAACATAGGCTTCCAACCGATTGACACCAACATCACATTCTGCCACCTTGCCTGGGGTGACTATGTCATCCTTCAGCAAGGATGTCTCTAAAACTTTATTTCCACTTCCAGGAACATCCTTATCCGCCACATTAGGGTTCGTTTCCATCTATTGTATAAGGTTACCATTGCAAACTTCATATTGCCACCTTATCAAATCAACAGGTTCCCCAAACTCACTTCCAAAGTCCCACAAATTCATGAGGACGTCTGAATTTGAGCCATTTTTAGAAACCTCTTCTGAGTGCTCCCTCCAGTTCAACATTACCTCCATGAACTCTCCATTTTTACCCCGATGTTGATCTTCCTTTAAAAACATGATGTCACTTAAGGCATGAACATCCAAATTCTTCCCTTTTGACTGATGCAAGCATTCTTTCACTGGATGCCCTAAACCCTTACATAACACACACATTTCCATTTCTTCTTCAACTTCTATTTCTTGTTTCTAGGTACCCTCCCTAGATTTCAGCTCAACCATCCTTGGAAGAGGGTGAGCTGCCTACCATAAAATATAGACACGCGCATACATATTGAAATCTTTATTCGCTATTGCCTCATCCGCTTTGATGAAAGTGCCCAACTTGTTACCTATTAACTTTAGGGTTTCCTCATTCTAGTACTCATGAGGTAGGTTATACAATCTAATCCATATTACACCTCCATTATTGCTTCTGTTTTTGGATTGAAATTTGGGGTCCAATCTTTCAAAAAGAAACCCTTACCACCCATTAAGAACGAACCACTATTGAAAATCCATTCTTTATCTCTAGCTTGTGGACAAATCACCAGGTAAAAACCATTTGGAAGGGTTTTCAACACTGTTGATTTCCCCCATTGGGTATCGCACCAGTTTATGATCCTTTTAAAGGTCAACCAAGGCCCACACCATTTCATAAAAAATCCCTCTCCTTAAAACAACTCACTGAATCATTCCATGCCTTTCCATCAACTAAAAGAGAAAACACTATTGTATGTTCCACATTAGGGTATACCTTTTCTAACGGTTGCCCTGCTTGTTGTTTTGGCCTCTAGAATTTCTTTTCCAGGCTCTTCATATCTACTGGTCCAGTCATCTGTAATCTTGCATACCACCACCTATTTCTTATTTCCCTATCTAAAGAAATAGGGTTATCCTTTTCATGTCTTGATAAATTTTGTCCTCGATTTGTTGGAGCCTTCCATGCTTGCTGAGGAGCTCACCACTTTGTGTTTTGCTTCCTGCCCTCATTTCTCATGTTGAAAGGCCATCTGCTTGGATCTCTACTATGAAAACCCCGCATTCTACTCGGTCCAAGGTCTCTCCTTCACTCCGCCATTTTCTTTTTATATTTAATAATTTTTATTACAGAATATAATATATAATAATAATATAATCTATACATACTATTATATACAATAATAAATATTATATATCATGTAATCTATTATATAAAATATATATAATAGATTAATTTTATTTTATATTATATAAAATATAATAATTTTTAATTATTAATTATAATAATTTTATAAATGTATGTAATAGTTTTGTAAAGAATACAATATATAACAAGTGACGCAGTGTGTCGTGTTCCTACCGCTAGTAAAGAGCTTTTTGGAGTTTTGTATTCAATGTAGAGGGAAAGATTGAATGGCTAAATATTAAATGCATTCTGAAATTGGGAAATTATCAAGGTAGTTTTAGGAAACTAATTTTTGAAATAAAGTGAAATCAACTTAGAGATTGAAGAAATACTAAGTACAACTAAAAAATCTAGAAAATAAGTGCTCCTTACCTTGGGAAAATATGTTAATTAATATAAGTTTTTCGTTTGAATATAAATTAAATCTTTTGTTGTACTAATTAGTGTAAATAGTAAGTGGACATTTTGTATGGTAAAATAATTTATAGACCATTGGCCAATTATTACATGCATTTTGAAAATTAACCAATTGTTTGAAAATATATTAACTAGTACCAAAAAATTTAGAAAATAAGTACTTGTTAATGTGCAAAGACGTCTTAAATAATACCAATTTCTTCTGAGTATAAATTAAATTATTAGTAATTACTTTTAAAAAAAAGGTAGAACTTGAAAGCTTTTGTAAATGAGTACAAATTTGAGTTTGCATGAATAAAGCATATTAAATATTTTTTATATTTACACATTGAATTAGTTTTGTGAAATAAATTGTAAGTTAAATTATTTGGAAACGATTAAAACTCAATTTCCTTTGCAAATAGTTTATTTTTTGTAACTTAAAATTTGATTGATATTAATCAATGGAAAAAGTTTTAAGGTTGGTAGCAGAAGGGTCAATATGTTGCAAGATTTGTAATTAGAATCGGTAGAATGCATAAATGGACAAAGAATGGGATTTGTACTAAATAGTAGAACTTGTTGGAGCAGTTGTATATTGAAGTTCATATTTTTTATGTGCTTGTCAAAGAATCTGAATAATTTTTTGTACAAAACTATTTAGTAAACATATTTATTTGTTAAGTTTAAAGTTTGAAAGCATTCCGGAGAATGGACATATTAAAAATATGAGAGTATTTTATATTATTTATTATTCAAGATATGTAAAATAAACATATTAATAATAGACTAACAATTGAGAAGCGTTTGATGAAATGAAGATATTAAAAATATAAAAGTATTTCATTTTGTTTAATATAGAAGACATATAAAATATAAATAATAGCAATAAGTAAAAATTTGAGTAGTATATTTTCTTTTTAACTAGTATATTATTATGTTCAATTAATAGTAATTTTTTTGTATTTTTTAACCATGTATATTTTTTATATTTGTAAACCCAATTAATTTAGACTTTTTTAATTGTTAACATAGAAAGCGTTTTAAGTAGATATGTAAGACATAGAAAATAAACTAATTATAACTGTTTGTATTTACCATGAATTTAGAAAAGAGCATATGCAATTTGAAAATAGTCCATAAGAAGTAAAGTTGATATGAATTTAGTTTAATAAACTAATTATAAATATTGATAGGAATGATAGGTTTGTAAGTAAACAAGAGGTTTAAATATTAATTATTTGTTTTTGTGCTAGCTTTGGCAGCAAAATGATATATACTAAAGCGAAACAGAACAACACAATCAAATATCTAGTCAAGAAATCCAAATTTTACAGGCTTTGGTATTAGGCTAGTGCCTATCGAAGCAATGAAGCCACAACTAATGCATTGTAAGCCTTTACAGTGAACAAGATCAAAAACAATATTGGTTTATATAGCAACAACATAGTACTATTGTAATGCATGAATCAAAGCAAAAATTTGTTTCAAGTATATATTTTGACATGTTGACATGTAACATCTTTGTCATTTTTAGCATGGGTGGTCTTAGCTCACATTGACAACGTGTGCAACATAGCAAAGTATAGGCAGGCATTACCGTTTAAAGTTGTTCATCATTCACATTCTAGAAAATACTAGGATTGCTTGATACTAGTAGCAAAACAGATAAATAATGCTTTTCAAATATCAAAATATGTTCATAAATGCCAAGTGTATAATGTGTCCATATTTTTCTAATTTAGTGAAAGTAAAATCAATAGTAAACTTGCTGCAAGATAATCAAATTTGTTTGGGTAAGCAAGTATTACAAATGAAAATGCTAAAACTAGTTGTTTACTGCAAATTGTATCGGCTTTACTACTATCATGCACTTCATGTGCATGTCATTCTATTGAAAGGTGAGTGTTGCGAGGAGAGCAATTTACTATTGCAATTGTATAATGTAGATTGGAAATGGTAGGCTTGTCAGTCAATCTATAGGTAATGCAGGAAATGCCAGTGGGTCCACCACTTGTTTTTGTTTAAGTAAATTAGCAAAATAAAACTTTATCTATTTTTGTAAGTATTTAATAGCTAACAAACTCTTCTGAGCCATAAGAATTAATTTACAGAATGTTGTTCATAGTATTTGTAGATCTTAGGCATACAAAAAATAACTATGCCACTATTGGCATAGTATTTAATGAATTATCTATGCATTCACTGTTCTACAATGCATGATAGTTATGTGCAAAATTTATTATCTATTTCTATTTTTGTTATTTTTCTTGTAAGAAAATGAATTGTAGGGGCATACGGCAGAATCAAACAAATGAGCACAACCCATGACAAATAGTATGTTATTCATAGACCTAAATCATGGAAACAACTTTAAATCTTTCCAAAAAATAGACGAACATCATAAATTTTTGCAAGCATTCTTTGTTAACCCTTGTAACAACAATGAAACATGGAAAACATAGAAACTAGTGACTTATCCATAGTGCACTGCCAGAGAATAACAAACATCCAAGAATGAAACACAAGGCTAAAAATACATAAGATTTTTAACAAGCAAGAAACAAACAAGATAAAGTAGAAATAAAACCCAGTAATCGCTTCACATTTCATGAGTTAACTATGCATTCAGTGCTTTTGTACGCACCAACCTTTTAGCACATCTAGAACAATCTACTTTTGTAACTTTGTTGATAGCGTGGCATCCAGTCAAGCAATAAACATATAATTAACACATTTACTGTTGTCACAGTCCAGATAAGCTTATTCAAAGCATATGCAATTTACTCTACGCACTTGCCCCATTAGCACTTTTGACAATAAGCAATACTTCTAGTTATAATTAGTGCAACCAAGAGTTTTAAAAGTGACAAGATTTTCAATAAACGACAAAGATACAATAATGAGCACAAACAAAACCCAACACCGGCCTACAATTTCATGAAAAGTACGCATTGACTGCTTCCATACCTAGTAGCTCTCCAACACATCTCACACAATTTGCATTTAATAGATTAAACATGCATTCACTACTTCAACACCCATTACTCCACCACCAAATTCCCTAGAATTTGCATCCACTGATTAAATATTTTCCATGATATAGAATGTCGTCCTATTTTCCTAATTTGCTTAAACAAATGAAGCATTGATTTTTTGTTGTAACAGTGAGCAAAACTTGTAGATATCAGGAATGAGAAGTAGAAAATATAGAATGTTGAACAATGTAAACATAAAATGAACCATTATTTTTTCTTGTATGCTTTGTTATAAAGTGAATGTTGATCGTTATGAGGAAAACGTGCTAAAATATTTTAAACTTTTGAAGTTGATTGGGTAATAAACTATCTTTAATTAAAATGCAATAGTTGCAATAGTAAATATAGCAAATTTAGAAGCCATGTTATTGGATTTTAAGCTATTAGAAGCAAGAAACAAGAAAATTAAGCATTGTCTAATATATAAAGGAAAACATGTAAAATGAGAACTGGTAAAAGTTTTAATCCATATAAATTGAAATATAGTCATATAGGCTGAATAGCCAGGAACATAAGTGTAAGATAAGAGCAAAGTGGAAGTTGGTGCAATATCATGTATGTTTGTAATTGCTTCTATTTTTTTGACATCTGCAATTGATTTAATAGAATTAGTATAGAATTCATTTTCCTATGTAATTTTAAACATTTTTTGCAAGTTGAAAACAAAAAGAAGTATCTGTATCAGTATCGTTTTGTACCTTTTTGTAGCATATGATAATTCAATTAGGCAAATAGCTTTTGTAATGACATTGTTTTGATTAGGCTTGAAATGACCTTTGACAATAAAGTCTCGTAGTGCAAATACAACTTTTGTTTTGTCCTTGGCATAGTCTTCATATTTTATGTTTTGAAAGGCAGGCAAGAGTTGTTGCATGATACAGTCTTCAACTGAACAATGGATTTTTTGGTGGTCATTTGTTATGATGACAATTTGAGGATGGAGTAAGTATATGTAACTAACTTCTATGTCACATTGGTTGCAATGAGCTCCCTCCTATTGCAAAATGTCGTAATTGTTGAATCTATAATAACATATCGAGTAGAATGCTTCGAATGGATTTGAAAGTATGTTTTCTGCTTTCAATGTCCCCGAAACCTAAAACATGTAAATGTAGATTGTTATAAGTGTGGGTTTGAAAGAGATTGTTTGAGAAAGTGTTAAGATATTTCAAAAGTTACTGTAAATGTTGATTGCAATAGCGCATTTAGCTTTTCCATAGGTCATTTTTTTATTCAATTTGCAAATAAATGTTGATTGGCTTGTGTGGAACATGTTCTTTTGGTATGTGGTTCTTAGGATATTTTTGAAAAGAATTGTTGGAGTTTTGTCACTGAAAATTTACTGTGTTATCTGCAAATATTGCTGCTCATGAGATGAATGTAGTCACAACTACATGGCAAAGAGAAACTTAGTTATTGTCACAAAAAAATTGAAGTACAAAGTAGAATGGTATAGAAAAGTGTTAAAGTGGATTAGTGGTTTTTGGTATGTAGAGATTTGTACCTATGATATGTCAGTTTTTGCTCTGCCATCTTTGATATGAATAACATATTGGCTGCCAACCATGTTAGCACCAACAGCCAAAGCACCTATTGTTCCAATTGGATCTTGATCTATGATTGCTAGTAACTGGCTTATAGTTGTATTTGGAATGAAGTAATAGTCTTTACAAAATCAAGGCATGCTTTTAACTGTGCTAGCGTCTGTCAATATCAATATGTAACCATAGTCCCCTTTGTCATCAATTGTTTTATGTGCAATTTGGAAACTTGATATTGAAACTCCTATTCCTGGAATTATATTGTGCTCATGTTGTACAAGGTTTCCATTGATATTTAGTGTAATTGTCATTTATGCTTTGAGGTCTGTGAGATCTGCACGCAGTATCTCATTTGTTTCATTGTCTTTGTCCAACATTGATTTATATACAACAAGAATGTCACCTTTGAATGTGTCACCAGCTTTTTTTGTAGTTAAGTCTTCGATTGATATGGACTTGTTCACTTTTGTTCTGAAAGAATGCAGGAAAATGTAAATCTTATATGTGTATGATGAAGAGATGTATATGATAGGTTGATAGAATAAGTTGTTTACCGGTTGCTTGTGCCTTTTTCCATGTGTTGCATTTGGTATGTTGGTATTTTTGTTTGTTCCATCATTTGTAGTAGTTAGTGGTACTTGTATTGAATCAAAGAAATAGTTTTAAACATTCAAGTTGAGTATGCCTGTTCTAGAAAGAGCATTATTTTTAATAATTTGTCTATGTTAAAGACTAGTGAGTAGCTTGCATGTTCATACCTATTAATGTCTACTATTTCTATATTCTGATATCTTGTCTTCATTCTGAATGTGAAATCTTTAGTGCTTTGGACATATGTATAGTGGAGCGGAATTGATGTTTTACATGTACATGAAAATGTTTCATTGCAAAAAGAAAAGGACAATGGTTGAAGAAGCTGACCTACAATTTTTTTGTTCAACAGTTAAGTATATTTGCACCAATGTAGATATTTGTCTCCCACTAAAATTGTAAACAACATATCATGTTACGAAGAAATTTGAGACAAATAAGCATAGTGGATAACATGTTAAATGCAATTCATAAACATAAAGCAATTAATGCTCAATCAACGTCATAAATGCTAGAGTAATGCACATTCTTGGCAAAGCATTCAATTGCAAAATTAGTGCATTCAACTATCTAGGTTTGTATGTAACTCTAAGTAGTACTTGTACCTATCGAGTATCATAAGCAGAGATCATAGTGAATGACATATAATACATATTTTATAGACATGAGGGACAAAAACAATGACAATTTTTGAAAAAAAATACACCAATGTCATAAATTTCTAAAACATTGGACAATGAATAATAAAATGGATGAGATTTTCCAATAGGTTAATGGCCATTCAAGTAGTAAACAGTTAATCAATGCATTCAATGCCTTGACAGTTGAGAAGACACATGTTATGTTAGCTCTTGGAATAACAAGCAATAATTCTAGTTATCAAGTACCATAAAGACAGAGGTGAGCTACTCATCAGTAGTGCCTTTTTAGAGAATAACAAAAATAGAAAAGCAATCACAGGAATTTAGCATTGTCACCATTGTCAAAAAAAGCATTTGCACATATGTGAATTCAGTAAATATTGCATTAGAGGGATGTTTTAACAGTGAAAATTAATATGTGGTTCTATAAATGTTGTGATCAAATTCAAATTCAATGAAAATATGTGGTAACAAGATCAGATGGAATGGAAAAGTATTTGATTTGGGAAGTGAACTATAAAGCATTGAATTTGGTCTTGATTACTAGAAGTTGTTGGAAGAATTGTGCAATGAAGTTGACGAAATATGATTCGTAAGGAAATACTAATTATATTATATGCATTTCCAAATGAATATGTTAATTAAAATGAATTTTCTTTTGGTATTAAATTAAAAAAATTATATTAATAATTACTATGATTCGTAAATGTAGATTGCTTTTAGTAAAATAATTTAGACTATTGTTAGGAATTAGATGCATTTTGAAAGTAGAAAATTAGTTTAGTTGTAGAAAACTAATTACTTAAACATTAAATAAAATCAACTAATTGTTTCACAATATAGTAAGTAGTAGTAAATAAGTGCTTGTTAGCTTGAATAAATGTTTTAAATAATAATACACATTTTCTTTTGAATATAAACTAAATGATTAGTAATTATTTAGGAAAAAAAGTTACAAGTTGACAATCTTTGTAAATGTGTACAAATTTTAGTTTGCATGAATAAATGATAAATTAATTAGTTTTTATAATTACAAATTGTAATATTTTTGTGAAAGATTTTGCCAATGAGATAAATTATTTAGTAGTAATCACAAAGTATTTTGTGATTTCACTAACATTAATAAGTTAAATTAAGTGAAAATGTTGAAAACTAAATTTCGTTTGGTAATACTATTTTTTTGTAACTTAAAATTTGCTAAATATTAATCAATGATAGATAGGCCATAAAAAATCAACTTTATGCAAATATTAATCGACTTTAAGCACAAACAAAATCCAACAGTTGGCTATGATTTCATGAATTAACTGTGTAGTCACTTTGTGTGTACTCACCAACTCTCCAATGCACCTTGTACACACCTTCCAGAAGACCTTGGTCAAACTGTTGAGTTTCTCCTGTAATGCTTGTACTTATTAAGTATGCAAAACAAACAGATGACATGAGATTTGTGCCAAAAATAGTACGTTATGGGTAGTAGCTTAGAGAATTTCCAATTCCTTGTAATGTGTAAATGATGAACAACTATAAATAGGAATTTTCCTCTATGCCTCGGTGCGGTCGATAGCTTCCAGGCATCAGTTGTGTGCATAGATAGTGAAAATGGAAAAGGTATTAGATGTATATGTCTAAGAATATAGACTAGGGAGATTTTTGTCCTTTGATATATGCATAAGATTATTGTCTCGAAGTTTTGTGAAGAACCTTAAGGCAGAAATAAATGTTTTATTGTTTAAAAGAGAGAGGACATTTGGTGAAGAAGAACTGAGTTTTGGAGGATGCGATGAGGTGAGTTCTTATTGGTTTGTAAAGTACTATAGATTCAATCTAGAAGAACTTAGAGTATTTTGTAGAACCTAATTCAAAAGCATATGGGAAAAGAGAAAATGTGAAAAAATAATTGGCTTGGGAAAGGTCTTGTTAGCTGTGAATGCATTGATTGTATTTTTCTTAATATTGTCCTTGTAATAGTAACCATTTTTTGGGATTGGAGTGGAGATAAAGATATGTACAGCTACAAAGACATTTGGTTCTTGAGGCATAGAGTAGAAGGTCGGAGTATAAAATGTTTTTGCACATTTGTTTGCAAGGAAGTTTGATTGTTGAAATGTGTATTAAAATTATGCAAATTGTTTGAATTTGTCTATTTTTTTCCTATTGCAAAAATGTTGTAGTGTTCAACTACATGTGGAACCAGATGCAAAAACACAAGAGATAGCTAAAAAATTCACATGCTTTTCAACAAAGTATAATGAAACGAGAATAAGCACAAAAAAAACCCAGTACTTGTGTAAGATTTCATGAGCTAGCTATGCATTCATTGAATGTGTAGCCAGGGAGATATGAAGTTTCACAAAGACACAGTCAAGCCATTCACTAGCACTGTACTTTTTCAGAATAACTAATATGCAAAGGCGCAACCAAGAGCTAAAAAACCCACAATGTTTTTTAACAAATGAGATTAAGCACAAACAAAATGCAACTTTTGCCTTACATTTCATGAACTATGCATTCGTTGGTTCTGTACCCACGAGCCCTTCAACACATCTCACACATTTTTCTCTCTGAGCTTTGCGAGTAGTGTACTAGCCACTTAAGCAATAAACACATAATTAATGCATTCACTATCATGACAATCCACGAGACCTTGCTCAAAGCATACATAAAAAACTAGACTATTGTCTAGCATATAAAGGAAGAAAATGTCAAATGCAAAACAAAAAGAGCAAAAAGTTTAAAGTAGTCTTGACACTGAAGCGAAGCAGAACAACGCACAAACATCTAGTCATTAAATCCAAATTTTACAAGCTTTTCTATTAGGCTGGTGCCTATCAAAGCAATCAAGTGACGGTTAATGCATTGTAAGTTTGTACAGTGGAGTAGATCTAAAACAATATTGTTGAACAACATAGCAACAACATACTACTATTCTAATGCATCAATCAATAGACAAATTCAGTCGATGTCTATATTCTGACATGTTCACACATAACATTCTTGCTATTCCCACCATCTATGCACACATTTGAAATTGACAACGTATGCAACACAACAAAGCACATAGAAGCATTACCATTTCCAATTGTCAGAATTCATATACTACAAGGTATTGGGATTGCTCCATACCACTAGCAAAAGAGTTGAATAATGCTTTTCAAACATCAAAAATATGTTCATAAGTGCCAAGTATATAATGTTCGTATATCTTTCTAATTTGTTGAAACAAAAATCAATAGTAGACCTACTGCAAGAGAATCATATTTCATTGGCCAAGCAAGTATTACAAATGAAAATGCTATAATTAATAATTGAATGAAAATTGTATCACCTTTTCTACTATCATGCATTTCATCTGCATCACATTTTGTTGAAAGGCAAGTGACTACTCCGATCAAAGCAGTTCAATATTGCAATTGTATAATGTACATTGGAAATGGCAGGCTTGTCAATCAATCTACAACCATTGCATTAAATGCTAGCAAGTCTACTACTCATTCTTGTTTAAGTAAATTAGCAGGATAGAACTCTATATGTATTTTGGAAAATATTTAATAGGTAACAAATTCTATTGAGCCATAACAATTTATTTACAGGAAGTTGAAAAGGGGAAGCCAGAGCAAAAAACATGTAAGGTTCTCAACAAACAATCAATAAACAATAAGCATTTTATTTCTGTAAGCAATTAAGCAAAATAGAAACACATCATAGAATCATGGACTGAGTGCATAGACAGTAAAAATGGAAAAGGTGTTCCATGTAACGTGTGAGAATATAGACTAAAGAG
Source organism: Sequoia sempervirens (assembly GCA_007258455.2). Lineage (NCBI taxonomy): Eukaryota > Viridiplantae > Streptophyta > Pinopsida > Cupressales > Cupressaceae > Sequoia > Sequoia sempervirens. Next base: position 118,982 of record VDFB02239674.1, on the reverse strand, counting down.
AAGGTTGTATTTTGATTAATGCATATGAATATGGTATGCAAATTTTGTCAGGAACAATGATGTGGAGAGGAATGTCTCATTGTTAGGAAGGAAAAGGACATTTGTAAAAGAACAATTAAATTTTGGAGAATGCTAATGAGGTAAGTTGTTATTGGTTTCTAAAGTATCCGAGATTGAATTTAGAAGAAATTTGACTATTTGGTAAAAGGTAACTTGCAAATCCCATTAAAGTAATTGTAATAACAAGTCATATGACATGTGATTGAGTATGCTCATTTCTATATTTGGAAAATCAGATTCTTCAACCACTGTTCTTCTTTATTGTTCATAATTCTTCGAATACACAATTCTTAAACACATTGAAAGAATTAAATTTAGCTAAAACAAAGGATAAGATGGTAGAGGAATCTGACCTTATAGCTTGTTGGAGAAGTACCAAGTCTCTGTGCAATAATGTAGATCTTTGCTCATTGGTTCAATTTTGAGCAATGGTTTTTGTTAGAGGTACAATGCAGACAAATGATGACAGTGTATGACATAGTACATGTTACTTATAAACATGAGACAAATGAGAACATAGTAAAATGTCTTAGATATTTAACAATTTAATGTAATATGATATGGGTGTTGTTGCCCATGTCAGGTCAATGTACTTGATATGCATGGTTTGGTAATGAAACAAATTGTATAATGTGTATATAATGGGATAGTATTTTTGTAATTTACTTGAATGAAAATGTACAATAGACCCACTCCAAGAAATAGGAAAAGAAGCTAAACATAATTTTCAAATAGTAAAAATATTTCCTTAAATTCCAAAGTTAGGAAAAAGACAAAGAGATTACTATTGTATTTATTGCATTTGCTTTTGAAATAGTCACTTAGCCCATGACATTGTATTCTTCAAAATATTTTTGTCTTTTTCCTATAGTGAGTATTAGAGGACATATTTTTTGTGCTTGAAAATTATGTTTATTTCTTTTTTCTATTGGCTCGAGCAAGTCTATTTTTCATTTTGCTTCAAGTATATTAGGAAAATAGCTTGGTATTATATATTGTCGCAAAAAAATTAATGGGTGATCCATATAGTGCGAGTTTAGGCGGTGGGTTGGTGTGTATTCAAGAAGTAAATGCATGTTCGATGCATTAAATGCAAAATTTGCGATATATGTTGGACAACTGGCATGAACAGAAGCAGAGAGTGCATAGTTAATTCATGAAATATGAGGCGAATGTTGGTTTTTGCTTATTGTTTGTTTACTGTTTGTTTGAGAAGCTTATATGTTTTTGGATGCGCATCGTTGCCTTCGACGTTTGTCATTTTCTACGCTGCTTGAACAAGGAAGGAGTCATACGAAGGATGTGCAAGTGATGAGTGGCTTGTCTAATTTTTTTTTATACTTGATAACTAGAAGCGTTACAGGGGGAAGTGAATGCTTTCAGCAAGGTTTTGTGGGTCGTGAGTGCATTGAAAGCATTAACTATATGTTTATTGCCTGAAGAGCCATTAGTCTGTCAGCAAAGCTTGTAAAGTAGATTGTGCGAGATGTGTTGGAAGGACATATAAATTTGTTTAAGTAAATTACGAAAATAGGAAGACATTGTGTATACTGGAAAATATTTAATTAGTGGATGCAAATTGTGGGGCTTTGGTGGTGGCATAATGGATTCTAAAGCAATGAATGCATATCTAATCCATCAAATGTAAATTGTGTGAGGTGTGTTGGAGATTTGGTGGGTATGGAAATAGTGAATGCATTAATTATGTGTTTATTGCTTGAGTGGCTATTACCCTATTAGCAAAGCTCAGAAAGAAAATTATGCAAAATATTTTGGAGAGTTGGTGGGTACAGAAATAGTGAATGCATAGTTAATTTATGAAATGTGAGATGAGTACTAGGTTTTATTTGTGCTCATTCTTGTTTGTTTGTTGTTTGTTAAAAAATCTTGTGTGTTTTTAGCTTTGGGTTTCATTCTTGGATGTTTCTTATTTTGTGGTAGTGCACTAGTGGTAAGTGGCTTGTTTCTGTGTTTATGATGCTTGGTTGTTGTTACAAGGACTAACGAAGAATGCTTAGAAAAAATTATCATGTTGGTCTATTTTTTTGCAATTTTTTTTGTTGTTTTTGTGGTTTAGGTTTATGAGAAATGCATAGTTAATTTGTTGAAAAGCTCATACATTTTTAGCTCATGGTTGCACTCTTGCATGCTTGTTGTTCTGTAAAAGTGCATTAATGGTCTATGGTTTTCCTACTCATTTATGAAAGTTTAAAACTAGAAGTATTTTTGCAAATATTTTGACATAAAATTGAAATTTGAGAGGTTTTGTCTACATGCTAGTGCATATCAAAACAATAAATCTAGAATCAATGCATTTTATTTTCGTATAGTGAAGAAGTCCTTTGTGAACAATGCAAAAGAATTTTTTACATAGCAATAGCAACTCAACAGATATTGGGATTGGCTCCTATGACTAACACCAGTATATCATGTTCCTTAAAAGCAACTTGGTAGACAACAAAAAATAGTTTCATGTCTATGAGTTACATGGCATGTTATCCATTATGCTCATCTGTCTTTTTTGAAAGCCAGATTATTGAACAAGCATTCTCTTTTGTTGTTCACAATTCTTCCAATATATAATAGTGAGACACATTGGAAGAACTAAATTTCACTATAAACAAAGTGAGAGGATGATACAAGAATTTGACCTTAAAGCTTGTTGTTAAAGAACCAAGTCTATTTGTAGCAAAAAAGATCTTTGTCCTACACCTAAACTGTAACAAGTGATTCCTATCACAAGTACAATGTAAACAAATCAGCACAGTTGATGGCATAGAACATGGTATCGATAAACAAGAAACAAAGAAGAGCACAAATTTTTTGCTAAATATTCAAGAATTAAATCAAAATTGTCTTGGTTGAAAATGCAACAAATATACATGTAGTGGCATAGTATTCAATGCATTGGCTATGAATTTGCTGCTTTGCAATGAATTACATATATTTTTCAAGATTTATTAGGTGCTTAAATTTTGTTAATTTTCTTATAAGCAAACAAATATTAAAAGTACTATAGTGAATGGTGAAACAAATAGGAGGAAATATATTCAGATAGTGTAGTGTAAATCATTGTTCGTAGTGAAACATTGGATATGGATTGCATATCACTATACTCAATTTTCTATTCAAAAAATCAGATTCTTCAACTAGCTCTCCCCTCTATTGTTCACAATTCTTATTGGAAAAAAAGTAGAGGAATGATAGAAGAATCTGACCTTTTAGTTTCGTGTTCAAGAGTGAAAAATATTTGCACTTAGATAAATGTTTATATTTGGCTTCAGTTGCAAGAAGCCATGCCTGTGAAAGAAACCAATTAGATAAATGAGCATATTCGATGACATATAATATGTTATTCATAAACATGAAACATAACAGCATGCCTCCACAGTTTAGAAGATCTTGCTCAAAGCATTGAGTTTAGTATTGTTTAGTGTCAAAATGGTTGATTGTACATATGTGTGTACTCAATGACATATGACATGGAGTAGATGAAAGCAAGGAACAAGTTACTGTTGTAGTGCTTTCATTTGTAATTGACAAAAAATAAACATTTTATCTCTTTTTCTATTGGTTGGAGTAGGCTTATTATTGATTTTTGTTAAATTAAATTAGGATAATAGGACATTATATGTTTTCCAAGCATTTATCATTGGATTAATAAATTTTTCATGGTCATACTAAACCAATCTTTCTTTTGCAAATGTCATTTGTGTTTGAAATAATGAAACATTTCTCTCTGCATCAACATTATACATAGAATTTGCAAATCATATTCATATACATGAATCAAAGAACAATTTTTTTTGCAACCTATATTTTTACACGTTTACATGTAACATGTTTGCCATTGTCATCATCTGTGCACTCAATCGACGTCTGGAAGGTGTGCGTACTACAGTCAGATTGTTTTGTCATAAAGTGCATGTTGTTGCTTATTGATTAATCCACAGAAACTAAGGTAGTGGGATAGTAGCTCAAAGAAAGCTCAATAAAGTATCAACTAAATCCTTCATGTCTAAAATTTATAATACACCTCCTTTTCTATTGCGTGGAGAAGGCCTGATACTCTTTTTTGTCTAAGCAATTAAACGAAATAGAAGTGCATTATAAAATTTGTCAAATAAATTTGATTGCAAAATTAATTGTTTTGCAAATATTAATGCATTTTCATCATTTAAAAGTCGCGAAAAATAGAATATGGTGGCACTAGTAGTATGGAGCAATCTCAATACAAGTAATCTATAAGTGGTGAATAGATTGCTCCTAAGCAATCATATTAAAGACTGAATTTGGCCTTTGTAGTTGACATTGTGCTCACTTAAAGGGTTGATGCCTAAGTGAGCTAACAGTATATGCCATAGCAAGGTATAAAGCAATATTGATTCAAATAGTCTTTTTGCTTATCAATCCCCTAAAATTGTTTAGAATTATATAAAAAAATCTGCCTATATTACTATATTTCATGTTTTGTTACTCAAAACTTCATCCAACTTTTATTTTACAGCTGACATGTCTCTCCATTTTATGCTAGATAATACTTTACTTTCTTATGTTATCATTTAAATAGATTAAACTCTACTGTTACACATTTTCACTATGCAATACATTGTATGCTAGACAATACCTCACCTTCTTATGTTACCATTTAAATAGATTAAACTCTAGTGTTAAAATTTTTCACTATGCAACATATTAGCAATATAAAACATAGATGTTTTTAAAGGAAAAGTTGCTAGTGCAAAAATTGCATTCCAATTTGACATACTTGGTTGGCCGCTCAAATTCATTTGACAAATTTTATAATGTGTTTCTATTTTTCTTATTTGCTTACAAAAAAAAGAGTAGCAGATAGTGCATAGTTAATTCATGAAATATGAGGCGTGTTGGTTTGTGCTTATTATTCATTGATTGTATGTTGAGAATCTTATCTGTTTTTGGTTGTCCATTCCCCTTTTCAATGTCTTATAAATTAATTTTTATGGCTCAACAGAGTTTGTTACCTATTAAATACTTGCCATAATACATAGAGTTCTATCCTACTAATTTACTTAAACAAAAATGAGTAGTAGAATTGTTGGCATTCAATGCATTGGTTGTGGATTGATTGACAAGCCTGCCATATCCAATGTACATCATACAATTGCAATACTGAACTGCCTTGATCACAACAGTGACTTTCCTTTGAGCAAAATGCCGTGCAGATGAAGTGCATGATGGGAGAAAAGTTGATACAATTTGCATTCAATTATTAATTTTAGCATTTCCATTTGTAATACTTGCTTTTCCAATCAAAATTGATTCTCTTGCAATAGGTATACTATTGATTTTTGTTTCAACAAATTAGGAAAATATGCGAACATTATATACCTGGCATTTATGAACATATTTTTGATGCTTGAAAAATGTTTTATTGTTTAAAAGGCAAAGGAAATTTGCAAAAGAAGAAATGAATTTTGGAGGATGCTCTTCAAATTGTCCTTGCAACATGAATCATTTTTTGAAATTGGAGTAAAGAGAAACACCTGAATAACAAACATGCAATGCCACAACCAATAGCTAAAAAACCCACAAAATTTTTAATGATTGGTATACGAACAATAATAAGCACAAAGAAAACTCAACATTTGCCTAATATTTCATGAATTATCTATGCATTTTCTGCATATGTACCCACCAGTTGTTCAACACATGTCACACCCACGGTCCAAAAGACCTTGCTCAAACCATTCATTTTTTCCTTTAACTCTTCTACTTATCAAGTATGAAAAACAAATAGACGACCCACTCACCAGTTGCACACTGTTCCTTCAACTCCTCCCTCATTCAAGCACTGCATAGAATCACAAACATCGGGAACAAAAACCCATAGCCAAAAAATAGGCAAGCTTCTCAACAAACAATAAATAAAAATTGTTTGGAATGAAATTTGATTCTTTGAATTCTTCGACACCATAATTTGTAGGCACATTAGAAGACCTAAAATTCATTGCAAACAAAAGAGAAGAATAATACAATAATTTGACCTTTAAGTTCCTTGTTCAAGAATCAAGTATGTTTGCAGCCATATAAATGTTTTTGTCTATGTGCAATTAAAAACAATGGTTCCTGTTGCAAAGACAAATTCAATAGATGAGCATAGCTCATGACATGTTATGTGTTATTCATAAACATGAAACATAAAAGCATATGAGGCAAATTGCCAACAAAAAACATAAAAATGATAATTTTTTGCAAACATCCAGACATCAAATTAAAATTTTGTGAGCTTTTCTAATAAGAAAATGGCTAATTAAGTAATTATAAACAGTTGAAGTTGACAAGCAGGTTACTATTTCAATTGTTTGATTTGCAATTCAAGAACAATAAACAATTTATCTCTTTTTCTATTGGTTGGAGTAGGTCTATTATTCAACTTTGTTAAAGTAAATTAGCACAATAGGATAACATTATATATTTTGCAAGTATCTAATCAGCAAATACAAATTGTGCTAGCTTTGACAAGAGAATGGTAGTTACTTAACCAGTCAATACATGTTTAATTAACTAACTAGTGGTAGGAAACCAATAGACACCATTCACACATTACGAGGTAATGGAATTGCTCTATACTACTATTGTTTGCATATTTCTTTTAGCAATATTTTTTAATCGTGAAAGTCAATTAATATTTGCAATACAATTAATTAATATTTAAACCTCTAGTTTAGTTTCAAAGTTGTTGCTCCTTTGAACTTTACTTTTTATGCATTATTTTCCAATGACATACATTCTTTTCTAAACTTACAGTAAATAAAATTATTTATGATTAGTTTATTTGACTAAATCAATCTATAATGCAAATTGCACGAGATTTGTATGTGGCCTTGTGGGTACATAAGGTGCGAATACATGGGCAATGCATAAAATTTCAGAGAAGCGATTAGTTTTATTTGTGTTAATTTTCATTGTTTATTGTCCGTTGACATATGTCTTAAGTTGTAGTTGGACCTAGTGAATTAATCATGTACTCATTGCTTTTTTGCCAACTAGTTCTATGTCAAAGCCTTTACAATTTGCATTCAGCCACTTAATATTTGCAAAAATATATAATGTCCTATTTTCATAATTTACTTAAACAAAAATGAATAGTAGACCCAATAGATTTCAATGCAATAGCAAACAGAAAAAAAGATTAGAACAACAGAAAATAGTTGTATTTGGAAAAAACAACTAAAAATAATACTATGGATTGCAGAGACTTCTCTTCATCAAAGCATTTTTAGTATTAAACCATGTTGCATATGTTGGTGATTTTTCAAGTATAATGATACATAGTTTAATACTTAAATGCTCTTTTGAAAAAGATAGTTTAATACTTAAATGCTCTTTTGAAAAAGAAGTCTCTTCAATGTTGTAACCTTTAGCGTCAATAGAAATTTTGGTTATGTAATACGTAAATGTTGTTGCCAGCACTATGCACATTGCTATATACTATATAGAGAAAGATATAAATAATAATTTTCAAACAAAAAAAATATGTTCTCAAGTGTTGTAGTTATCAAGTAGCATAAACACATAGTGAAGTCAGCCACGAGCAGTGCACTTTTAGAGAATAGCAAACATGGAACAACATAATTTTAAGCTAAAAACACACAAACATTTGATCAAACAGTAAATAGACAAGAAGAAGCACAAATAAAACCCAACAATCTCTTTAGATTTCATGAATTAACTATGCATTGACTCGATTTGTGCCCAATAGTCCTCCAACACATGTTGCAAAATTTTCTTTGGGAGCTTTCCTAATAGTTTCCTGGGCATTTAAGCAATAAACACATACTTAATGCTTTTAATGCACCCAAAGTTGACAACGGCATGGTCAAACCATTCAGTTTTCTCTGTAACAATGAGAAATACTTTTAGTTATGAAGTATGATAAACAAACAGGCTATTTGATCATCAATAGTACATTGTTCCTATGGCTGTTCCCTCGGTCAAGCACTGCACAAAATTACAAACATCAAAGACAACAATACAAATCTAAAAACACACAAGCCTATCAACAAACAACAAACAAACGATAATTAGCATAAATCAACACTTGTCTCACATCTCATTAATTAACTATGCAAAGTTTGCATTGAATGCATTGAGCATGGATTCACTAGTTTAGTATCTTAAGTGAGTGATGGGTTTTATTTGTACCAATTCTTGTTTTTTATTGTTTGTTGAAAAGCTTGTGTGTTTTAAGCTCTCTATGTTGGCAATCCTAGGAACAATGGACTAGTGGTAAGTGATTTGTCTATCTGCTTATGATACTTGTAACGTAGAGCTACTGGTTGTTGATACAAGGGCCAACAGGAGAAATGAGTACAGAAGATCTATACGACTACAAAGATAGTTGCTTGTTGAACAAGGAACTGGTAGGTTAGATTCTTGTATCATTTTTACCCATTGTTTGGCACAATATATAATGTCACCCTACTTTTTTGGCTTACTTAGAGGAGAATGAAAAATGGACCCACGCAAACCATTAGGGAAAGAGATAAACAATAATTTTCAAGCAAAAAAAATGTATGCTTAAATCCCGAATATAGGGAAAAGACAAAAATATTTAAAACAATTCAATCTCATCGTCCAAGCGACTAATTGAAAAGCAAGCACAACAAATGCAATAGTAAACCTGTCTATCTGAAAAAGTAGGAAAAGCAAAAATGCTTACATCATAGAATTTGCATGCACTGTTGGTGAATGGTTGGGCTGTGTATTTATGATACTTGATAACTTTGTGGGTACACATGCAGTGAATGCATAACTTATTCATGAAAACTTAGGTGAGTGTTGGATTTTGTTTGTGCCTATTCTCATTTTATTATCATTTGCTAGAAAGCTTGTAGGTTTTGTAGCTTCTTGTTGCATTTTTGCATGTGGGTATATGTGTAGTGTATGCATAGTTAATTCATGAAATCTTAGCCGAGTGTTGGGTTTTGTTTGTGCTTGTTTTTGTTTGTTTATCATTCATTGAAAAGCTTGTCAGTTTATTAGCTATTGGTTGTGCTTTTGCATGTTCCTTATTATGTAAAAGTACATTGCTAGTGAATGGCTTGGCTATGTGTTTTTTATCCTTGATAACTAGAAATATTGCTTATTGTTACAAGAGCTAATAGTGCAAATGGGTACAATAGACTACATATGCATTACAAGGGATAGCAACCTGGTGAATGCATTAATTACGTGTTTATTGCTTCATTGGGTAGCAACGTATCAAGAAGGCCTGGAAAGCAAATTGTGTGAGATGTCTTGGAGGGCTAGTGGCTAAACAAGTAGTCAATACATAGTTAATTAATGATATATGAGGCGAGTATTGGGTTTTATTTGTGCTTATTATTCTTTGTTTGTTGTTTGTTGGAAATCTTATTGCACTACCGATGAGTGCCTTGTGCCTATGTTTATGATACTTGTTGTTACAATGGATAACATGCAATATTCACAAAAATTTATCATGTTGGCCTATTCTTTTACAAATTTTATTGTTCTTTCTATGGTTTGTGTTTATGAATAGCATATTATATGCCATGGACTGTGCTCATTTGTCTAATTTCCTCCTGTAACAAGAACCATTACTTGTAATTGCATTTGGAGGCAAACATCTATATGACTACAAATATACTTGGTCGTTGAAGAAGGAACTAGAAGGTTAGATTCTTTTACCATTCTTCCTCTTTGTTTCCAATGAATTTTAAGTCTTACAACATGCATAAAATTTATGCTTTGGAAGAGTTGTGGACAATAAAGGAGAAGCTTCGTTCAGGGATCTAACTCACTGAATAGAAAGATGAGCATAGTCAATGCCATGCCATGTAATTCATAAACATGAAACTTTTTTTGTTAAAAAATAGGTCGCTATTGCAATTGTTAGTTTCTAACGGTGGGCAGGTTTACAATTGCATTTGTTGGATTTGTTTTTAATGAACTCGCAGTTGACAAGGGCATGATGAAACCATTCAGGTTTTCTTGTAACAATGAGCAATACTTTTAGTTATCAAGTATGATAAACAAAAAGACTATTTGGTCATCAATAGTACATTGTTCCTATGGCTCTTCTCTTGTCCAAGCACTGCACAGAATGATAAATATCAAACACAGCAGCCCAAAGATAAAAACATCCAAGCTTATCAACAAACAAAAAATAAAAGATAATAAGCATAAATCAACACTTGTGTCATATTTCATTAATTAACAAGATAAAGTTTGCATTTGATGCATTAAACATGGATTCACTGGTTCAATATCCTAGGCGAGCGGTAGGTTTTATTTCTACCAAATTTTTTTTGTTTATTGTTTGTTGAAAAGTTTGTGTGTTCTTAGCTCTCTATGTTGGAAATCCTAGGAGCAGTGGACTAGTGATAAACAGTTTGTCTATCTGTTTATGATACTTGTAACATATAGATACTGGTTATTGTTACAAGGGTTAGGGGGAGAAATGGGTACAAAAGTTCTATACAGCTGCAATCATAGTTGCTTGTTGGACAAGGAACTGGAACGTCAGGTTGTTGTATCATTTTTGCCCATTGTTTGCCACAATATATAATGTCCCCCTATTTTGCTAACTTACTTAAAGGAAAATGAAAAATGGACCCACTCAAACTAATAGGAAAAGAGATAAAGCATAATTTTTAAGCAAAAAAAAAATGTAATTAACCCCGACTATAAGGAAAAGACAAATATTTTAAACAATTCAATCTCATTGTCCAAGTGTCTAATTGAAAAGAAAGTGTGACAAATGCAATAGTAAACCTGCCTATCTGAAAAAGCAGTGAAAGCAAAAATGCTTACATTATACAATTTGATTCATTAAGGTTTTGTATCAAATGCAAAGAACAAATTTTTAGTGGCAAAGCCCTTAGAGTTTCCATCTAATTCTTAAACATTTGAAAAAACTCATTATGTGCTCCTGTGTATCATGTTTATGAATAACATGTTATATGTTATGCACCACACCCATTTGTCTAGTTAGCCTTTGTAACAAAAAGCAATACTTGTAATTGTAAAGTTTCAAATGCTTTGAACAATGTCTTGTGTACCATGGGTACACATGCAGTGAACGCATAGCTAATTCATGAAATATTAGTCGAGTTTTGGGTTTTGTTTGTGCTTATCCTCGTTTGATTATCATTTGTTGAAAAGCTTGTGGGGTTTTTAGCTCTTCATTGCATTGTTGCATATGGGTACATGTGCACTAAATGCATAGTTAATTCATGGAATCTTAGGCAAGTGTTGGGTTTTGTGTGTGCTTATTCTCGTTTGTGTATTGTTTGTTGTAAAGCTTGTGGGTTTTCTAGCTATGTTCCTTACTCTATGAAAGTGCACTACTGGTGAATGGTTGGGCTGTGTATTTATGATACTTGATAACTTGGTGGGTATACATGAAGTGAACACATAAGTAATTCATGAATTGTTTGTGCTTATTCTCATTTTATTATTGTTTGTTGAAAAGATTGTGGGTTTTCTAGCTCTTCGTTGTGTTTTTGCATGTGAGTATATGTGCAGTGAATGCATAGTTTAATCATGAAATCTTAGGCTAGTGCTACATTTTGTTTGTTCTTATTCCTATTTGTTTATCGCCTGTTGAAAATCTTGTGGGTTTTTTAGCAATTCGTTGCGCTTGTGTATGTTCATTATTCTGTAAAAGTGCATTGCCGGTGAATGGCTTGGATGCTTATTGTTGATAACTAGAAGTATGGATTGGGTATGTGTTTATTGCTTTCTCATAAAGGCTTGCAAAGAAAATTGTGTGAGATGTGTTGGAGGCTTGGTGGGTATAGAAGCAATGAGTGCATAGTTAATTCATGAAATCTAAGGTGAGTACTGGGTTTTATTTGTGCTTATTGTTGTTTGTTAAAAAGCTTGTGTGTTTTTTAGCTTTTGGTTCCGGTGTTGGGTACAAAAGTTCTATACAGCTGTAATGATAGTTGCTTCTTGAACAAGGACTGGAACGTCAAATTGTTGTATCATTTTTGCCCATTATTTGCCACAATATATAATGTCCCCCTATTTTGCTAACTCACTTAAAGGAAAATGAAAAATGGACCCACTCAAACCAATAGGAAAAGAGATAAAGCATAATTTTCAAGCAAAAAAAAATGTGCTTAAATCCTGACTATAAGGAAAAGACAAAAATATTTTAAACAATTCAATCTCATTGTCCAAGCGTCTAATTGAAAAGCAAGTGCAACAAATGTAATAGTAAACCTGCCTATCTGAAAGAGCAGTAAAAGTAGAAATGATTACATTATACAATTTGATTCATTGAGAAGCATTTTGTATCATATGCAAAGAACAAATTTCAATGGCAAAGCCCTTAGAGTTTCCATTTAATTCTTAAATATTTGACAAAACTTGTTCTATGCTCCTATGTATCATATTTATGAATAACATGTTATATATTATGCACTACACCCATTTGCCTAGTTAGCCTTTGTAACAACAAGAAATACTTGTAATTGTAGAGCTTCAGAAACAAACAGACCAACTACACACCAACATTGCATTGTTCCTAGAATAGAGAACATAGAAAGGTAAAAAAATATAACCTTGTCAACAAACAACTAATGAACAAGAATTAAGTATGCATTTAACACTTGCATACACATGGGCTCTTCAACACATCTTGAACATTTTGCATTTAATGGATTAAACATTCACTTAGTGTTTCAGGGATGATATTTTGTACAATATATAGTTTCCCCCTATTTTCCTAATTTACTCAAACACAGATGAACAATAACCATACTCCAATCAGTAGAAAGAGAAATAAAACATAATTTTCAAACTTGAAAAATTTGTCCTTCAAACCCAATTATAGAAAAAACACATAATTTGTTTTTAACAATGTAATTTAATTTGCCAAGCAACTATTTCAAATGCGAACTAAACAATTGCAATAGTAATCTACTTGTATAGGAAGAAGAGTTTCATGTTTATGAATTAGACAACATTCCATTGACTATGGTCATTTGTCTATTCAGCAAGTCAGATTCTTGAATCAAGCTTCGCCTTTATTGTTCACAACTCTTCCAAGGCATAATATTTAGGCACATTGGAAGACTTTAAATTCATTGTAAACAAAAGGGAAAAATGATACAAGAATCTGACCTTTAGTTCCTTCTTCAATAACCAAGCATATTTGCAACCATATAGATGTTTTCCTCCGTCTCTAATCGCAATCAATGGTGCCTATTACAAAGACAGATTAGACAAATGAAAATTCTCCACAATGTATAATATGTTATTGGTAATCATGAAACAGAGAAGCACACAATAAAATGTGGACAAAAATAGACAAACATAACAAAATTTAAATTTCTATTTATTAAATGCAAATTTTTCAAACTTCATTGGTACCCTAATGCCTATTAAAGCAATCAATCAACAATGAATGCATTCCATGTCTGCACAGCAAAAAACACCTTGCTTGAAGATCTAAAATAGTATTGGTTTGTGTAGCAATGACAAAAACATATAAGCTTTTCAAGGAATAGTGAACAAATGAGAATAAGTAGGGAAAAAACCAAGCAAATGCCTCACATTTCATGAAGAAAATATGCATATATTGCTTTTGTACCTACTAGGTGTGCAATTCATCTTGTACTATTTGCATTTAATGCATTCAACATGCATTGAGCATAACATTCATAATAACTTTCCATGTACAAATATACTTGATTCTTTGAACATGTGCAAAAATTATGCCAATTGCTTGAAACTGTCCAATTTATGCTCGTAAACAAATGACCCTTGGATTTGTTTGATTGTACTAATGTTGTAGCTAGAGATATGCACTATTGCAATCATGTCACATGCAATTTGTATACAATGTTTGGCATAGCACATCAATCAGATTTGCTTACAAGCAAGTGAGAGCAAATATACTTTAATTATATAATCTAGTCAATGTACGAAGCAAAACATTGCACATGGAATACATATGGCATGCTTGTAATTATGCATAACTCTCATTGCAAAAGTAACTAAATAGTTTCATGTTTATGGACTATATACCATTCTATTTGGTATACTCAAACAAAAATGAGTTCAGTTTGGACATTTTGCATTCAATGCATTAAACATGTATTAAATACTTTGGCATTAAATATATTTTAGCATATATAATGTCCCCCTGTACCAATAGAAAGAGATGTAAAACATAGTTTTCAAACATGATAAATTGGTTCTTAGATCCCAATTATAGGAAAAACACATGCAAATTCTAAATAGTATAATTTAATTCATCAAGCAACTATTTCAAAAGAAAAGTCAACAGTTGCAATGATAACTTACTTTTGTACAAAGAGTAGTTTCATGTTTGTGAATTACATGACACATCATTCACCATGCTCATTTGCTGGTTTAGCAAGTCAGGTTCTTCAACCAGACTTTTCGCTCTTTGTTCATTACTCTCCCAAGATGTAATTTTTAGGCAACTAGAACAATTAAAATTCATTGCAAACAAAAGCAAAAAACCATGCAAGAATCTAACCTTTTAGTCCATTCCTCGGCAACCAAGCACATTTGCAACCGTAAAGATGTTTTCCTCTATGTCAATTTGTAAACAATGGTTCATGGTACAAAGACAAATGAGACAAATGAGCACAATCCATGACATATAATGTGTTATTCGTAAACATGAAACACAATGAGCACATGCTAAAATTTGCTAGAAAATAGGCAACTGTGATAAATTTTTGCAAACATTAAGACACCAAATTTAAATTTTGTGAGCTATGTCAATATGCTAGCAGCCCATGACAAAACATGATAATTTTTTGCAACCACTCCCCATTAGCCCTTGTAACAGTAACCAAGTATCATATACACTAAAACAAGCTACCCACGAGTAGTGCACTGTCACAAAATAACAAGCATGTAAGATCAAAACCAAAAGATACAAACATGCAATCTTTCAATGTCTCCACAATATACAAGACCGTGTTCAAAGGTTTCAATTTATTTTGCAATAATTGTCATTTATTGCACTAGACACCTCCTACTTCGCTCTGACTGTTCTATGTTTACAAATCATGTAGCATATGCCATCCACTATACCCACATGTCTCCATAGGTTTTTTAACAACAATAAACTCTCCTAGTTATCAAGTATCATAAACAGACAAAGAAGCTATTGAACAATATAGCACTGTTCCTTTGGCTTCTCCATTGTTCACACACTGCACAAAATAACACACATGCAAGGGAGAGGCCTAGAGCTAAAAAACATAAAATATTTTTAACAAACTATAAGCAAACAAGAATAAGCACAAAAAAATGCAACACATGCCTATGATTCCACAAATCACTTATGCATTCACTGCCTCTCTACCCACCAGGACTTCAACACATCTCGCACAATTTGCATCTAATACATTAAACATGCATTGAACATAACATTTACAATTATTTTTCATGTACAGATATACTTGATTCTTGAACAAGAGACTACAAGGTCTAAATTCTAGATGATTTATCTCTTTTCTTTCCAATAAAGTTTGATTCTTTAAATCTCTGTAAAAAGTGTGCCAATTCTTTCAACCTATTCTATTTATGTTGACAAGAAAATGACCTTTTCAATCATTTGACTGCAGTAATATTGCACCCAAAGATATGCATAATTGCAACCATGAGATATGCAATTCACATGTAATGTTTTCCATAGCATGTTAATCAGATTTTCTAACAAGCAAATTAATATTAGGCTTGCTACAGTCAATAGTATAACAATAACAAGGACATATGCTTAAATTATACAATGTGGTCAATATACAAAGCCAAACATTAGACATGGACCACATATCACATGCTTATAAATATGCACAAATCTCATTGTAAAATAGTTTCATGTTTATGAACTACATGCCATGCCATTCACCATACTAATTTGTCTATTCGACAAATCAGACTCTTGATCTAGGCTTCACCTTTGTTGTTGAGAACCCTTGCAAGACATAATTTTTAGACACATTGGAAGTCTTAAAATTTATTGAAAAGAAACAGTACAATAGTAACATGGACATGTGCTTAAATTATACAATGTGGTCAATATACCAAGTGAAACATTGCACATGGATCACAGATCATATGCTTATAATTATGCACAATTCTCATTGTAGAAGTAACTTGCTTTTGGGAATAAAATAGTTTCATATTTATGTATTACATAGCATTCCATTCACTAGACTCATCTGTCTATTCAGCAACTCAAATTCTTTAGACACATTGGAAGTCTTAAAATTCATTGAAAAGAAACAAGGAAAATGATACTAGAATCCGACCTTCTAGTTTCTTGATCATCAACCTAGAATATTTGTACTCACATATGTTTTTGCCTTCAACTCCAATTACAAACAATGGTTTCTGTCAGAGGGGCAACTCAGAGAAATGATCACAGTCCATAGCATACAATATGTTATTCATAAACATGAAACATATGCTTGCTAACAAACCCTCCAAAAAAAGCACAAGCTTCACGCTTGTGTAAAACATTTTGAACAATACATTTTGATCCAACAAGCAACTATCTCTAAAGACAACTCAATGATTGCAATAGTAACTTGTAGCAACTATATTCATTTCACAAAGTCACTTGAGCAACAACCCTTTTCCTCGTATCAATACTCCTGCCCTGCTACAACTACAACCATTGTTTCCTGTTATAAAGTATAATTGTACACGTTATCTACCAAAGTTGCACCCTGGTTAAGTTGTAAAAATTAACACTTTGGAGAAACATGGGAACTTTTCTAGGTTGTGGGTCACTTGTAATGGAAAAGAACCTTTGGAGAAGGTCAGCTTCCTTTTGGTATCCCCTAAAACTACTGGTTTTCTAAAGGAAAAGGAAGAAGAAATGCTTTAAAAGGTAAATGCTAAAAATGAAAATGTAGGGTGATACACCTAACTGACTAAGACTATGAAATTCCAAATTTTCAAACACTTGAATATTGATGATAACATCTAAACTGCACAATTCACTTATATAAGTTTATACATCAATGTTTCATAGGAAAGTTTGAGTACACTATCTTCAAAAAGGGAAATAATATTTTCACAATTTAAAGGATAAATGCAATTTAAACATAACCTATAACCTGCATAAGTATAATTTGTAGAAATGGCATGAAAACCACAAGGAGATCAAAATACCTCACTAACAGCTTGATCAATCAGTTGGTTATGCACAATACTACAATAATGAAAAGGAAACACAATGCGATCAATGGTATTCAAGGTATTATTTGTATATCATATCCCAAATACTGAGTTACAAAGCATGCTCAAACTGTCAAAGGACTGTAAAAGTCTCTATTTTCAGAATTTACATAAGAAGAACTGATTACAATGAATCACATAAGTGACTATATCCACCTTCAAAACAAAACCCATCAAAATAGGATCTAGAAACTTCAAATTTGTATGCCTCCAAAAAGCCTAAAATCAAGCAACCAAATCCCCTCCAAAAGAGCTTCAAAATGGTGAAAAAGTCAAATTTGACTATGTCCACCATAAAACCACAAAGAAAAGTGCCTAAATTCACTCCAAATGAGCTAAAAAGCACTTAAATGCTCCCTATATGCTTGCCTTATGTTTGATAACTTCCTCCAACTTCGCTAGATGCTTGCAGAAGCATAAATTCAACCATATCTCCATTTGACTCAATCTTGAAGAACAAACACCATTACATTTGCAAGATGTGAGGACTTAATTAAAACTCATAAAAGCACCTATAAGGCAAGGCACCTTTATTTTGCATCTTAAAAACAACATTTTTGACTAAGTGATTTATAGCAATATCACTAAAATCAAAGGTTTTTACATTTGTAATCGATGCAAAACTAAAACATTAACATCATGCTTTCTTTTAAAAAATAAATGCAAAAGACATTTTACTTCCCTAACACTTGCATAGGTCATAATACAAAGTAATTAATTTAATGCAAACACTAAAAAGAAGGAAAAAATTGTCTTGAGCCTTTTGTTCGACATAATCTAGGGTTTCAAAACCCTAACTCAAAACCATGGTCAAGCATTCACCATTTCATTTTTTCTCCTTACACTTTCTCTATTTTGGTGTGTCGTCATGACTTATGCACAGATCAAGGGTTTCAAAGCTGAAAATGAGGATTCTTTGGAAGGATTCTTCATGGGTAAGCTTTCTTGTTCAAGATCTTACACCATTTGTAATTACCTACAAAAAGAAAATCCTATTTCGAGCTCCCTCTAAGAAAAAAGATAAATGTATTTCTGCCTTTCTGAGCATCTTCCATCTGCAATCCATGACTTCATTTTCCTCCATTGTCTATGGATGTAACTCAGATTTCGAGCTCCATAATTGCTCAAAATAATGAGAATGTTAATAATTTCTTTGTGCAAATTCATTTGGTTGGTTGATTTTTTCAAAAAAAAAAAAACAACGCATTCACTTCTTTTCATCTCTGAAACTCTTAGAGATATTTCCCATGCAAAAATGGCCAATGGTATCATACATTGTGAAGAAAAAATATAGTATGCAAAATGGTTTGATGCCATCACACAGTGTGGGTATAATTTAAAAACTTCATACATTTTTTTTTATTCCTTCATGAACAATACCCTTCCTTTGAAAACCCTCACTTTGCTAATGTCCTATAGATATAAGACCTTCACTCTTTTGACAAATAAATCTTATGCAAAATTTTGCTTTATCACTATTCTACATTTTGGATTCCATTTTTTTAAAACTTTCATCCGCTTTATGGCTGGACTGTCACTTATTTCCTTGAATCTATGCATTCAATGATGCTGCTCATTAGGACTTTGCTATCTTTTGATGCTCAAGTTTGAATGATCCCTTGGAAAACTTACATGGTAGCATATATGTTCTTGAACTGCTAAAAACCTTGTTGCAAACCTTTATCCACGATCTTGTTTGGCAGCAAATATCACCCTTTTCTAAATTTTCTAGTCTTTTAGAGAGTGAGGATTGTGTCCTCTACTGAACTTGTCATTAAGGCTTGTAGCCTTCATCTCCATCACATAGGTATTGCACAAATACTTCTTGAACCTGTGCCTTTTTTATCTCCATCTCTTTTTACTGGGGTATCCTCTATCATAAATCTTCATTGCCATGCTATTCTTAGTGTATTATGCTTTGGGTCTAGGGTAGTCATGTTGGCTTTTGGCCTTCTCTACCATATTGCTGCTACAAAAAAAACTCCCTTAATTGCTCCATTTTAGTGGGAATATGGAATATATTCACTGTATTAACAAAGAAATGTTGCTTATACCATATGGGAAAAATGATATGACACCTTATATACTACTGCTATTATAGATCTTAGCATTCATTGCATTTAATGTGTCATATGCCTGTTTTCATGCCTTTGTTAGCTATTAATTGTTTCGAAGACCTATCATTCATTATCAAACCACTGTTGTAACAACATTGTTGACTATTTTTAAATTCATCTCCTTATCTCAATACAACAGAGAAGCAATGATGTAATAGAACTTGTCTCAATGATGAGACACTAAGTCCTTTCATTGAGGCCGATAACTAGACACAATATTGATCTCATGATGTTCACTCTACATAAAAAAACATTATTATGCGAATTTATGAGTTTTTCTATTACAAACATTTGCATAATAACATTGGAAATTCAAAAGTAATCAAATTTGTACAGTAATGAATACTTAGCAGAAGATTTTGAAAGTAATCGTTTACCCTTTAATGATGAATACAACTCAGCTCTACCTATTTTGAGTTGTAGCTAAAAATAGGCAACAATTTGGCAACCTCTCAAGGGTGTTTTCCTACTAAACAAATTAGGCCAATTGCCTTACTTGTCTATTGGGCATGGAGTCACTCAAAAACTAGGTTTATGACTTGGGAAACAGACTCATAACTTCTATAACTCAATAGATTAGTATGAATGACACACTTATTCAAAAACAAAAATGCAAAAAGGAAACTATCTAGTTGTGTTGAACAACACTCAGGGAATTGAAAACTGCAACTAAACTGAAACCTACCCTACACTAACCAATAAAACACTAATTTAGACAAAACCATTCACTGATTGAGTGAAGTAGCAACCTTTTCTATAGAATTTATAATGTTTTCCATGCTGGAGAACAATTAGAATGAAAAGGAACATGAATAGAAATTCAAAAAATAGCTGCAATATCTCTTGAACATACACAAGCTCACTAACCTTTTCATATGGAATGTAAACATTCTTGTTCTAAGGTAGAAAAGTAACTTGAGTCAACTCTTCCTTACCTGTACCTTCATGCTTGGGTGCAAGCAAGATATCAATATTCCTATTGAATTCCATTCTAGCTTGATGCCTAATTGGGCATCCTCTAGAAAATGTGAATCTAGGACTCTCCATGTTGGTTTCAACTTTATGAGTTGATTCTTCAAGTACCATCTCATGCTGGTTAGAATGAGTTAACTCATAAAATTCCAATGCAATAATGCTTGTTTTTTCCATTTCATTAAGTTGTTCACAACTTTCAAATTTGAGAAAAAATGATTTATCATCAAGATTTGAGCAAAAATCTTCAATAATGCTTGAAAACATGTCAACATCAAACCTTTCATTAGCTTTCTCAAGCATACCATGTCCTATTTCATGATTTTCTTCTTAGATATTTGGATGAATATCAACAGCCATACCTTGGAAAAGCTGCTCTAGATTCTCGCCTTGCTCAAGTTGACTAACATCTTCATGCAAGCTAATATCTTCACTTCTATAAATAAGGTTGTCCTCACGTGTTCTTTTGTGGAACAATACCTTATTCAAATGTATCTCATCTTTTTGCTGCTCCAAGACCTGCTCAAGCTTATGAATCAGCTGCTCAAGTTTATCAAGACTATCAAACTCATTCACCTCTCTTAAATGCCTTGATTCATCATTGTTAACCAAATTGGCAACAAATATTTCAAGCTCATCCCAAAATAGGTCTTCCTCATTGTCTTTATGAACCCCTGATGAAAGAAGACTATTTTTTATCTCATTACAACTCTCAACCAGCTCTTCAGGTTCTTCAAAAGGTTCACTTTTGCACTCTTCCACTTGATTCAAAACCCCATTCTCAGTTGGTTGAGCTTCAATTAGCAACTCCTCACACCGTTTAGTCTCTTGTTGTTTGGAAATTATTGTTGTTGTGATCTGACTCACATCTTCATCAGGCTAAATATAAGAAGGTAACTCACCCATCCAATTTGTAGAATGCTCCTGTTGTTCAACCTCTTTAAATATTTCAACCTATCGTCCTGGCTGAACCATTAAAACATCTTCATCATCTTTTACTAAGAAAGGAAGTTGATTGGTTAGAACATTCAAGGATTCATCTAGAAAAGTATTTTCTCACTCAATCCTTTTTTGTTCCAATCTGTAATGCTTAAGAGCTAAATGCAATGGATTGATATTTTTCATTCTCTCCAAGATAAGTGAGCCATCTTGATTAATGGGTTGTTCTTTGTTAGCCTTCTGGATGTCAGAGCATGGTTTCACTTGAATGATTGATGGAGGAACCTCGCAGGGTAGGGCAGATGGTTCTTTCTAGCTTGGAATCTTAAAGGCAAAAGGCTTATTGGTAAGCTCAACTTGACTTATAGGAAGAGGAGAAAGGTCTTGGTCTTCCTCATATTGTTGTGTTTGTGCCAACAACTATTGTTCATGAAAATGGGCATTATAAGCCAACTCCTCCTGTTGTAAAGCATATTCTTGTTGCCTCTCTATCTCAGCCAGTTCCTTGGTCCAGTCAAGCAAAATGCTCTTGATGTTTGCTAACAAAATTTGCTCTTACTTTGGAATTGATTAAGATAAGGATGCCAAGATGAATGCATAGGGGTGGATGGGTAGGAAGTATGCTGAAACTGCTGGTTACTTCGAAGTGGAGGGTGATAGAATACGTCTTCATGAAATGTGGGCATATTATAGCATTTATAAAAATTGGAAATTCACTGATAAATGAGAAATTTTGTTAAAACTTTGAGTCATACCGACAAATTGACTATTGAAACCATTAATCATCCTTCTGGAGTCACTAGGTGTGATGAAAATTTGCCTCCAAAGGTAGAAACTACAGTTGTACACACCAAATAGTAGCAATGTGTGGTACAAAAAGGACTGCAAAAAATAGTTATTTGTCCCACCGTGTGTGCCAAAACTGTTATCTACCAAAGTTACATCCTGGTTAAGTTGTAAAACTTAACACTTTGGAGAAACATAGGAACTTTTCTAGGCTGTGGGTCACTTGTAATGGAAAAGAACCTCCGGAGAAGGTCGGATTCCTTTTGGTATCCCCTAAAACAATTGGTTTTCTGAAGGAAAAGGAAGAAGAAATGCTTTAAAAGGTAAATGCTAAAATTGAAAATATAGGGTGATACACCTAATTGACTAAGACTATGAAATTCCATATTTTCAAACACTTGAATATTGATGATAACATCTAAACTGCACAATTCACTTCTATAAGTTTATACATCAATGTTTCATAAGAAAGTTTGAGTGCACTATCTTCAAAAAGGGAAAATAATATTTTCACAGTTTAAAGGATAATGCAATTTAAACATAACCTATAACCTGCATAAGTATATTTTGTAGAAATGGCATGAAAACGTGAGACAAAACCACAAGGAGATTAAAATACCTCACTAACAGCTTGATTAATCACTTGGTTATGCACAATACTGCAATAATGAAAAGGCAACACAATGCGATCAATGGTATTCAAGGTATTATCTATATATCATATCCCAATTACTGAGTTACAAAGCATGCTCAAGCTGTCAAAGTATTGTAAAAGTCTCTATTTTCAGAATTTACATAAGAAGAACTAATTACAATGAATCACATAAGTGACTATAGCCAACTTCAAAACAAAACCCATCAAAATAGGATCTAGAAATTTTAAATTCCTATGCTTCCAAAAAGCCTAAAATCAAGCAACCAAATTCCCTCCAAAAGAGCTTCAAAATGATGAAAAAGTCAAATTTGACTATGTCCACCATAAAAGCACAAAGAAAAGTGCCTAAATTCACTCCAAATGAGCTAAAAATCACTTAAATGCTCCCTATATGCTTGCCTTATGTTTGATAACTTCCTCCAACTCCCCTAGATGCTTGCAAAAGCATAAATTCAAGCATATGTGAGGACTTAATTAAAACTCATAAAAGCACCTATAAGGCAAGGCACCTTTATTTTGCATCTTAAAAACAACACTTTTGACTAAGTTACTTATAGCAATATCACTAAAATCAAAGGTTTTTACATTTTTAATTGATGCAAAACTAAAACATTAACATCATGCTTTTTAATAAAAAATAAAATGCAAAAGACATTTTACTTCCCTAACACTTGCATAGGAGGTCATAATACAAAGTAATTAATTTAATGCAAATTCTAAAAAGAAGGCAAAAATTATCTTAAGCCTTTTGTTCGACATAAGCTAGGGTTTCAAAACCCTAACTCAAAACCATGGTCAAGCATTCACCATTTCATTTTTTCTCCTTACACTTTCTCTGTTTTGGTGCACTGTCATGACTTATGCATAGATCAAGGGTTTCAAAGCTAAAAATGAGGATTCTCTGGAAGGATTCTTCATGGGTAAGCTTTCTTGTTCAAGATCTTACACCATTTTTAATTACCTGCAAAAAGAAAATCTTGTTTCGAGCTCCCTCTAAGAAAAAAGATAAATGTATTTCTGCCTTTCTGAGCATCTTCCATCTGTAATCCATGACTTCATTTTCCGTCATTATCTATGGATGTAACTTAGATTTCAAGCTCCAAACTTGCTCAAAATAATGAGAATGTTAATAATTTCTTTGTGCAAATTCATTTGGTTGCTTGATTTTTTCTAAAAATAAAAATAAAAATCGATGCATTCACTTCTTTTCATCTCTAAAACTCTTAGAGATATTTCCCATGCAACAATGGCTAGTGATATCATACATTGTGAAGAAAACATGTAGTATGCAAAATGGTTCGATGCCATCACACAGTGTGGGTACAATTTAAAAACTTCACACATTTTTTTTTATTCCTTCATGAACAATACCCTTCCTTTGAAAACCCTCACTTTGCTAATGTCCTGTAGATATAAGATCTTAACTCTTTTGACAAAGAAATCTTATGGAAAATTTTGCTTTATCATTGTTCTATATTCTAGATTCCATTTTTAAAAAATTTCATTCACTTTATGGTTGGATTGTCACTTATTTCCTTGAATCTATGCATTCAATGATGTTGCTCATTAGGACTTTGTTGTCTTTTGATGCTCAGGTTTGAATGATCCCTTGGAAAACTTACATGGTAGCATATCTGTTCTTGAACTGCTAAAAACCTTGTTTCAAACCTTTATCCACGATCTTGTTTGGCAGCAAATATCGCCCTTTTCTGAATTTTCTGGTCTTTTAGAGAGTGAGGTCTGTGTCTTAAACTGAACTTGTCATTGAGGCTTGTAGCCTTCATCTCCATCACATAGGGACTATACAAATACTTCTTGAACCTGTGCCTTTTTTATCTCCATCTCTTTTTACTGGGGTATCCTTTGTCATAAATTTTCATTGCCATGCTATTTTCAGTGTATTATGCTTTGGGTCTAGGGCAGTCATGTTGGCTTTTGGCCTTCTCTACCATATAGATGCTACAAAAAAACTCCCTTGATTGCTCCATTTTAGTGGGAATATGGTTTATATTCACTGTATTAACAAAGAAATGTTGCTTATACCATATGGGCAGAATGATATGACGCCTTATATATTGCTGCTATTATAGATCTTAGCATTCCTTGCATTTAATGTGTCATAGGCCTGTTTTCATGCCTTTGTTAGCTATTAATTGTTTTGAAGACCTATCATTCATTATCAAACCATTGTTGCAGCAACATTGTTGACTATTTTTAAATTCATCTCCTTATCTCAATACAACATAGAAGCAATGATGTAATAGAACCTGTCTCAATGATGATACACTAAGTCCTTTCATTGAGGCTGATAACTAGACACAATATTGATCTCATGATGTTCACTTTGCATAAAACATTTTAATGAGCCGGGCTCAACCCTTGTGGGAGCCACATTTTCCACCACTCATGTTATAATATGATGGTTGAAATGATCTGATTGTACCTATTCCTGCACACTAAACAAACTTGTTAGCAAAAAAATTGAAGTTGAAAGTTCCCATTGAAAAAAGTGCTCCCTAAACATCTACTTTTTGATGACTTAATCATCTGATGAATGCCTGATAGGATGTAGATTACACTTCTATTGGTAATGTAGGGATAAGGTAGAATGTGATTTTTCATTGCTCTAACACCACCTTTCAACAATCTTGCAGGTAAACCTTGGAGTTGCAGTTGGACCTAGTGCTGGAGCCGAACCAAGATCAACACAACTGTAGCAATGATTCATCATTCCAGGCAATGACGGATCACCTTCTCTCCCTGTTCTTATATTATCTTCAATTGTGTGATATACATTTCTTTCTTGTATTTAGTATTTGATTAAGTAATCAAATCAAGCTACTCCCACGACTTGTGTGGGACTTTGGTTTTTACAACATGAATAAAACAACATTTCTTATGCAAATTTATGAGTTTTTCTATTACAAACATTTGCATAATAACAGTGGAAATTCAAAAATAATCAAATTTGTACAACAATGAATACTTAGTAGAAGATTTTGAAATTAATTGTGTACCCTTTAATGATGAATACAACTCAACTCTACTTGTTTTGAGTTGTAGCTAAAAATAGGCAACAATACACATGGATACAGTAAATGACATATGACACGGAGTAGTTAAAGCCAAGCAAGAGGTTACTATTGCAATAGTTTCACTTGTAATTAAGACATATTAAACACTTTATCTCTTTTTCTATTAATTAGACTAGGCCTGTTATTCATTTTTTGTTAAAGTAAGTCAGAAAATTAGGAGCCCCTTATTTTTTTTGCAAATATTCAATCACTTTGTGCAAATTGTACCAACTTTGGCGACAAAGTAGTAGATACCAGAGAAGTCAATACATGTTTAATGCAATAAATGGTATAACTATCAGATCATAAGCAATAGTCTATTGAACCCAAATTTTGCAAGATAGATTTTTGCAAACATTTAGACATTAAATACAAATCCTGCAAGCCTAGCCAATAGACTAACAACTACCCAGGCAATTAATACATAGGTAATGCATTGAATGCCTCCATAGTCAACAAGACCTTTCTCAAAATTTTCACTATTTCTATCTTAATTCTCATTTGTTACAATTCTTCTATTAGCTTGAACATGCCTATTATTCTTTTTTGTTAAAGTAGATTACCAAAACAAAAGCACACTATATATTTTGCACATATTTATTTGCTAAACGCAAATCATGCCACCTTTGAGAGTAGGATACAACTAGGTACATTAGATAACAAATTTCATGCAACAACCAAACAACTAATAGGTTACAATTGCAATCGTCTCATTTCAGATTCAACAACATTGAACAATTATTTTGTTTCTCTATTGCTTCAAGTAAGCCTATTATTTATTTATGCTCTAGGAAAATGCAAAAATAAAAGCACATTATATATTTTGCAAATATTCAATGTCTAAATGCAAAATATGCCACCATTTGCAGCAAAATGGTAAATGCTGAAGCAATAAATGCATGTTTAGCACATTAAACAATATGACTCACAATGAGCTCCTTGACACTATAGCAATCAATGCATCACTAGTACACTGCAAATACTATAAAGAACATTTTGTAAATTATTTGTTATGGCTTAGTAGAGTTTCTTAGATATTAAATATTTGCAAAAATACATACAATTCTATTATGCTAATTTACTTAAACAAAAATGAGTAGTAGACCTCCTGCCATTTAATGCATTAGCTGTAGATTGATTGACAAGCCTGCCATGTTTCCAATGTGCATTACACAATTGCAATAGTGAACTGCTTTCATCGCAACATTGACTTGCCTTTGAACAAAATGTAATGCACATGAAGTGCATGATAGCAGTAAAGCTAACAAAAATTGCATTCAATTATTCATTTTGGCATTTTCATTTCTAATACTTGTCTGGAAAATGAAATTTGATTGTCTTGCAGCAGGTCTACTATTGATTTTAGTTTCTGTACATTAGGAAAATATGGGAACATTATATACTTGGCATCTATGGCCATATTTTTTATGTCTGAAAAGCATTATTTATCTGTTTTGCTAGTGCTATGGAGCAATCCCAATACCTTCTAGTATATGAATTGTGAACAATTATAAACGGTAATGCTTTGAACATGTGAGAATATAGACTTGTTGATTGATGCATTAGAATAGTAGTATGTTGTTGCTATATGGAGCAATATTGTTTGGGATCTTGTTCACTATACAAACTCACAATGCATTAACTGTGGCTTGATTGCTTCGATAGGCACTAGCCTAATAACAAAGCCTATAAAATTTGGATTCAATAACTACATGTTTGCAAAAATTCATTGCGTTATTCTGTTTCCCTTCAGTATTTATCATTTTGCTAGGAAAGCTGGCATAATTTGCATTTAGACATTAAATATTTGCATCAATCTAGTCTTCAAGAATTAACACAAATAAAATCCAACACTTGCCTAAGATTTCATGAATTAACTATGCATTCACTACTTCCCTACCCACCAACTCTCCAACACATCTCACACAATTTGCATTGAATGGATCGAACATGTATTCATTGCTTCACGATTAAATATTTTCTAGAATATATAATGTCCCCTTATTTTACTAATATACTTAAACAAAAATGAATAAACTGTAATTTTCAAGCATAAAAAATATCTGCTTAAATCCTGACTATAGGAAAAAGACAAATATTTTACATAAGACAATTTGAATGGTCAAACAACTAATTGGAAAAATATGTCTTAAAATCCTGACTTTAGGAAAAAGTCAAAAATATTTTAAACAAGACAATCTCATTGTCCAAGCACCTAATTGAAAAGCAAATGCAACAAATGCAATAGTAAACCTACCCATTGACAAGAACTAACAATTGCAATAGTAACTTGCTTTTCAACAAAAAAAAGTTTCATGTTTACAAATTACATTGCATGCCATTCACTATGCTCATTTGTCTATT
The DNA here is from genome assembly GCA_007258455.2 of Sequoia sempervirens. Taxonomy (NCBI): domain Eukaryota; kingdom Viridiplantae; phylum Streptophyta; class Pinopsida; order Cupressales; family Cupressaceae; genus Sequoia; species Sequoia sempervirens. Next base: position 90,771 of record VDFB02239674.1, on the reverse strand, counting down.
TAGTGAGTCAGATTCTTGAACCAGGTTTCTCCTTTATTGTTCTCAACTCTTCCAAATCATAAATTTTATGCACATTGAAGACTTAAAATTCATTGCAAACAAATAAGAACAATGATACATGAATCTGGCCTTCCAATTTCTTGTTAAACAACCAAGTATATTTGCGCTGGTATAGTTGTCTGCCTCCAACCCCAATTGCAAGTAATGGTTCCTGTTACAACGACAAATCAAACAAATGAACATAGCCCATGACATGTAATATGCATCCAAGTATCACAAACACATAGAGAAGCCACTCACCAGTAGTGCACTACCACAGAATAACAAACATGCAAAAACTAAACCAAAGGCTTAAAACATACAAGCTTTGTAACAAACAACAAACGTTCACCGTTAGCCCTTGTAACAACATCTGTATCATAAACACAGAGAAAATCCACTCACCAGTACTGCATTGCCACTGAATAACAAACATGCAAGAATCAAACCAAAAGCTTAAAACATACAAGCTTTTTAACAAATAACAAAAAAACAAGAATAACCACAAATAAAACCCGGTACTCGCCTTGCATTTCATGAATTAAATATGAATTCACTACTTCTATACCCACCAACACTCTAACACATCTTGCACAATTTGCTTTTCGAGCTTTGCTGACAGGCTAATAGCCACTCAAGCAATAAACCAAGAATTAATGCATTCACTGCCCTATTAGCACTTCTAGCAACAAGCAATACTTCTGTTTATCAAGTATAATAAAGACACAACGAAGCCATTCACCACGAACCTGCAAAAGCCTAAAATACCCACAAGCTTTTCAACAAACGATAAACAAATGAGAATAAGCACAAACAAAACCAAGCACTCACCTAAGATTTCATGAGTTAAATGACAATAAGCAGAAACAAAACCCACCATTTGCCTAACATTCTATGAATTAACTATACATTCACTGCATGTGTACCGACAGTGCACAAAACCTTGCTCAAACTGTTCACTTTCTCCTGTAACGCTTCTAGTTATCGAGTATAAAAAAAAATGTCAAATACGATAATCAACAATGAAAAACACACAAGATTCTCAACAAACAACAAAAAAATGAGTTTTTCGAGCTTTGCTCATACGCTGCCATAATGCATTCAACTTTTACAGAATAATGAATATGCAAAAGCACAACCCAGAGCCAAAAAACCCACAAGATTTTGAAAAAATCATAAACAAAAAACAAGAATAAGCACATACAAAAACCCAACACTTGCCTAAGATTTCATGGACTAACTATGCATTCACCTCATCTCTACCCATATGCAAAAACACAACCAACAACTAAAAAACCTACAAGCCTTTCAACAAACGATAAACAAACGAGACTAAGCACAAACAAAACCCAACACTCTCTTAACATTTCATGATTTAACTATACATTCACTGCATGTGTACCCACGGTCCAAAAGATGTTGCTCAAACCTTTCACTTTCCCCTATAACACTTCTACTTACCAAGTAGGAGAATTAAATAGACGAACCACTCACCAGTTGCACACCATTCCTATGGCTCCTCCCTCAATCAAGCACTACACAGAATGACAAACATCGAAGACAACAACCCACAACCTAAAACACACAAGCTTCTCAAGAAATAATAAACAAACAATAAGCAAAATCTAGCGCTTGCAACTATGCATTCTTTGCCTATGTTCGCCCCAATTGTCCAACACATATCGTGAGGTTTACATTTAATGCATTAAACATGTATTCACTACTTTAGTACCAACTCGTCGCCAAAGCTACCAACTTTTAATATTTCCCACAATGTTTAATGTCCCCATATTTTCCTTATTTAATTAAAGCAAAATCATGGAAAATAAAAAATCGACATACTCAAACCAATAGAAAAAGAGATAAACCATAATTTTCTAGCACACAAAATATGTATTTAAATCCCGACTATAGGAAAAAGCCAAAAATATTTTAAACAATGCAATCTCATTGGCCAAGCCACTAATCGAAAAGCAAATGCACTGATTGCAATAGTAAACCTGCCTATCGATAGTAACTAATAATAATAAAAGTAGTATAATTATATTATTTATATATATTTTTTAATTTTTTTAAAAAAGTGCAACACACCCATATTATTAGGGGTAAATGCTTTTGACTAGAGCTATGAACCGGGTACAAGAAACCACAAGAAACTACCAAACCTGCGAGCGCAATGGCCCAACAAAGGCACAAGGCCTGCGAGCACTTTGACCTAGCAAGGGTTTGAACCTTAGTGGCCGTCACTACAACCAAGCGACTTGATCACTGAACCACACCCTTATTGACATAATTTATTTTTTATTATATAAAATAAACATTATATATTAATCATGCCAATATATACTTAAGGTAAAGGATGTCGTAATGTTAAAACCTAAATGTGCTCATTATTAGGATCTTGGCTATAATTTTTATTTTAATAAACACACTCTAAAACCCTTGTCGAAACCTTATTTTCAGGTTGCAGCTCGCCAAATTGGAGAAGTGAAAGGGCAATACCAATGAGGAAGAGTTTGGAGGAGAAAAAATCAATAGTGGTGGGAAAAGTAGCAAAAAAGGACGAAAAATAGTCAAAAAAATGGCAAAAATTGATAAACGGTTGAGATTTGTTTAATTGTCTTGCATTGATACAAATGCAAGATAGTCATTGATACGCTTTTAAAGGTCGCCTCATTCATAGACGAAATGCCTTCGACGTAAACATTTAGGGGAGAGTGGCCAATAGTTGTGCGGGCTAACCTTGCCAACATGTAGCGATTGATTGAAATATCATAAAACCTTCATTTTTTTTTTGAAATGTGGACTAGCGTCTTATCTATCTATAACTAAAATTTGGATGTGTGACTCATCATGCAACTCACCACATCAACACATCTATTGAGAAATGTCTAAAATTTGACATTTTAAAGATTCAACCAAAACTTAATCATGAATCCTAGTATGAACAAAAAAAATATCATTTGTTGCTTGTAAAATATCATATTTTTATTTAAAGTAAAATTAATATGCAACCTAAATGGATCAAATACCTATTGGTAACCATAAATCTTTGATATCTCTACCTTTTATATTCAACACATATGGACCAATAGTTGAACACAAAAAAAACTATTTATTGTTATAAAAACAATATATAATTATTTAAAATACAACTTATATCAAACAAAAATGGACCAATAGTAACACTAAAACTTTTTGAAAATCCTTCACATTTAATGAAAAAATACATGATATTTATTGTGCTCACCTTTTATATTTGTGAGAGGACAAACTATTAATATAAAAAACTCCAATGCTTGTACATTGCTACTCAATAGTTCAATTAGTTGTACACATAAGAATAATATTTTTTCATTATGATAACAATACTTGTTTAAATGAGTGTCTTATTTTATTAAATGAACATTTTATTTTTTAAACGACACACTTATAGTCCATAATTATGATATTTTTTTTGAGACAAAAAAAATACTTATTTCACTTCTTGTGAATGTATTTATTGTTTGTTTTATATAACATTCATAGATTCTCATGTTTTTAAATATGGGTTCACTTTTTATCAACATTTGTTTATTTTTTAATTTCTATTTGAACTATTTATTTACAATATATAGTATAAATATGCCCTAAGAATGAATATTATAATCACAATTGAGGCTATTGAACCCTGCACAACTCCGGCCCTCTCCCCTGGGCCTATCTAATCCCAGACAATAGAAAATGCCTCTAAAACCAAAGGCAGGATATGTACAGTAAATTTATGCAAGAAACTAAGTTAAGCTGGCAGGGAGCAGCTCCTTTGTATTGATTGCATCGAAGAAGCAAAACAAGCAAATGGCTGCTTCGCTTTGTTCTTATTCCATTTATTCCTACAATTCTTTATCGCGAAATTTCCCAGCTGCAAATAACTGTAACCCTAAATTTATCCCTTTAACAAAACAGTCTTCAAGACACAAATATTCTTTGCATTTTCAAGCCAAGGTTAATAATAAGCACCAGCAAAGGCATTTGAATGTTCGGGCAAATTCGAGTTCACCATTTCAGTTACCGGCTATTAACAGCGACCTCACCTTATCTGCGTCATGGAGAACTCCTTCAATTTCAGGGAACTTAGGGTAAGTATGTTTGTTGCTCAAGTTGTTCTTGAAAGGAAACGCTGAAATAATGTTGCAGTAAACTTATGTTAGTTTGCACGCCCCTTTTTTAAAATAAAAAATAAAATAATGGCAAGTTCCCTTTATTTCGTAACGTTTGGCTTAAATGTGATGTGTTTTTACCGTCAAATACATCCGGGAGTATGCTGTGCCATGTGAATTGAATGCAGTATTCATTTAATCTAGTCTTACATTATAAAGTGAGTTGGGATGTTTTATTTTACTCAGTTTTATAGCGAATTTAATGTCAGTAGTCTACCTAGTTTAAATGCTTTATCTCGAGCTTATTGTATTGGATCAACTTAAGGCAATTTGAGCATTGGGATTTGTAGGAGAATTTGATTCTTGCTGGAATGATTTCAAATTTTTATGTAATCACATTTTCTTTATTTGGTAAATTAGGAGATTTTAATGCTTGTTGAAATGATTTCAAATTTTTAGCTAAACAAAATTTATTGATTTGGTAAATTAGGAGAATTTGATGCTTACTGAAATGATTTGAATGTTTATGTACTCCGATTTTTTGATCTGATAAATTCCCCCTTTCTGGGAGTAACCCTAAGCCTAGATGTTATGACTGGTGTATCTCTTTCACTAAAATTAACCTGCATCCAACCTTGGCCTCATCCATTGGGGTACATCACTCCTGTAACCTTCAGTGTAGATGTCATCACTCCTGCAACCTTCAGTGTAGTTTAGGCCTCGTTCACTAAAATCAACCCGTGTCCAACTTTGACCTTGTCCATTGTAGTACACTACACACAGTGTGTGAGATGCCATATTTTATCTACTTTTAACACATTATCATGCCTCCTGGGGGCTTGAATCTGGGATTATGTTTTGAAATCCGTTTTCTTTTATCACTTGAGGTCCATCCCATTCTGATAATTTTGGTAGTTAATATAATTTTTTAAAACTTGTCCATTTTTCAACCACAATAGAAACACAGGGTTCATCATAGATACCGCAAGCAAGAGGTATCTATTCCATCGTATTCACTGAGGACTTGCTGCACCAAGAATTGAGTACAGTATATTGCTCAATTATAATACATGGACATATTTTACGGGGATTTGGGACCAGGACTCTGCTTTGAAAACTCCACATGATTCTAGTGAGTTATTTATTCAGGGAGTTTTAATTTGTATTTCAAATTCATCTTTCGTCCTGATAATGAACTTCAATGTTTACAAACCCCATGCATAAATTTTATGGAAAAATTTAGGCTTTTCCAAAACTATTAATTATGTTAACTTGAAGTTGTTTTTGATTAGAGGTAAAAAAATGGGTTTTGAAGGGGCCCAAAACCCTTTACAAAAGAAAGCAGCTGAAAGAAAGATAGAAGCAATACATCAACAAATAGCCCCACAGCAGCGACCCATCAGCAAAAAAGCAGCCAAAAAGGAGGCCAACCAACAGCACTACATACTTTTCAGAATGCCTGCCGCCTCCACGTCACAGTCAATAGCTTTCTGTGCATCATCAAGAACATCAGAACTTTCCTTTCCATATGCCCCTCCTTGAGCTTTAGTTTTGTTCCTAGTATGTGCTCCAGGACCACCCGTATTTACCTCATAAATCAAAACAATACCTTATTCACCACTCTTCCCAGCACCAACAGCTTCACCCATCTGCTTACCAGTAGCAGCACCCTCATCATCATGGGCAATATCTTTCTGCTTCTTAGCACTAACCAGAGGAGAAGCAACAACAGCAGACTCATAATTACCAACAATTTTATGACCCATGTAAACCTGAAGTTGTTAAAGTAACTATTAATGTTAACTCTAGTCAGAGTGCATAATTAAAGATTGGCTCTTTAATTTTAATATTTCGCAAATCGGAGTTATTTTCCAAATGCAGCCATGCCATGTTTTTTGCATTGCTTTATCCAAATAAAAATCGGTAATGACCATTTGTTGCTGCAGCAAGCTCTACCTCCCTTAACATCTGTTTATCACAATCACCGTATTGCTGTTCCTGCCTTCTCAAATGATAAGACATATTTTTCCTTAACATGCTTTACAAGTACATCTTCTTTTTCTTTTTGTTACACAACCCCTTGGACAATGATTTCAACATTCTTAAATTCTTAATAATGACAACCACTACTTTTTATCATATTGCTGAGTCAATGTGCACCCTCTAATTACAGTGTACAATCTTCTTTGCTGCACAGTATTTCTTTAGCATAGAAAACAGCTACAGGCTTCATTGAAAGCTGACTGCATTTCCAGTTTTAACAATTTGGATTAACTTAAAGACCTTTTTATGTTGGGTGAGGGGGAAGAGACATGCCTGCCAAGTTGACCAGAGCTCAACAAAAGCTATTTGAAGCAAGGATATCTCTGCCAATGGTCTCGTAAATAGATCTGTGTATGACTTTGGTTTCATAAGATTCATTCTAGAGTTGTGCACTTGATAACTGCATCAATAAGGAACACTTGGCATCAAACATGATCATTTATTAAATTTGATTGATGGAGTCTTAGGTAGACTTGAAGTACGAGTCCAATAACTAGCATGTCTCCAAAACGTGCCATTAGTGGAAGAGTTATGACTAGCACGAGTGTTTTTTAGGCGTTCCCATTTCTTAGGCGATAGTGTTGCTTTCTAATAACTAATAATGGCTTACAAATGGCTCCATCCATTTGTCACAACCTTATGGGAACGTGTGGTTGGAGAATTTGACCTTAGCCTCTTTCAATCCTATTATTCTTACTCAAAGGTTAAAAGCATTGTTGGAAAACTCGGCGAGTACTCTCCAAGTTGACGAGTACTCGCCAAATTTGAACTTGGCCAAGTAACTCGCGAGTTAACTTGCCATTCAAACTCATTGAGTTTTTGGCGAGTACTCGCCAATCTAGAAATTCAGTGAGTTTGACAAAAATACTTGCTAGATGCATAAAAAATGCAAAATACGAAAAAAATACAAAGAAAAAAGCAGAAAAAATAGTCAAAAAATTCATTATTTTTCCCTGTAAATGCATGAACTCCCCCTCACACTTCCTCACACAGCAGTTGGAGAGCAAATAATTTTAAAAAAGATGTTTCAAATACCTAATTTCTTCCTTAATTGATAAAATTGTGAAAATGGTTGTGCAGGATGAAGTTTTTGCATTGCCCCCAAACCCCTACGAGGGACGTTGCCCCTCGACCCCGCTGGTGGCATTGCCCCTAGACGCCCATGAGGGGCGCTGCCCCCAAACCCCCGCATGCTGCTAGGGGTGTTTCTCGCAAACCCCCACAAAACTCATTTGATTCATTTTGTAGTTATATTTTGCATAAAATTTATATTTCTTCAAAAAATTATGTTTTTTTCAAAAATTTAAGTGTTTTTTAAGGTGCTTTGTTTTGCCGAGTACTCTCCGAGACAATATTTTTTGGCTTGCCAAGTACTCTTTGAGTCCGAGTTTGCAAACTATGGTTAAAAGTAACAATTCCATGCCACTAGGGCATAATGGGCATCCATTCCAATAAGAAGGGTTGATTAACGGTAACCCTTTACCTGTGACTATAAAATATTCCATTGATCTCCTAGGATCACTATTGTGGGCATTCATGATGATTAGATACTCAATCAATAAATAGAGGCAAATCTCAATGCAAAATTTCTCCAAATAGATCTTCAAATTTGCTCATCACTAAGAATGACAATGAATGGTGAGTATGTAAAGAATAAAGAGAATCCAATATAATTAATTTCAAGATAATTTTTTCATTTGCAAATAAAAAATACTTGCTCGATCAACTTCTTTGTGCACAATACTTTGGCAAGGTTGATCTTGATTTTGGGTATCACGAATGACTAATGGACTCTTCAGATATGGAAGTCTACTTTTAAAATAAGTGTTTGGCTCTATTAGTAGCTAGTCACATTCTGTTTGGATGGGACTGCAACTCCCATAAGTCTCATAAATAATGTCTTTAGATTTAGGAAATTTGTGATTACTTATCATGAGTATGTCCCCATCTTCAAAATGACTTTTCATGACCAATAGTGTATGCCTCCTCTTTTGAATCTGCTTTCACATAGCGTCAGGTCATGGTCAAGCTTTCTCAATTCATCTCTTTTTCTGGATTTGTTGTGCTGTCAGTTTCTTGGAGTTAACCACTTTCCAAAGAAGTTAGCAAGACTTAGTCAAATCCTTTGAGACTTGGTCAAACTTGGTCAATAACACAATCCTTGAAATTCTTCTTAAATTAGAAAAAAAATTTCACCTTGGTTGAAGCTTTGGGATGCTTATCGAAAATTCGATGTGCTGCTTAACTAGGCAAAGTGTTAGCTCAGCTCAACAGCAACTCGTTGATCAATCAAAAACTTGGTGTACCAAATATTCAAAATATGCAGTATATGCTTTAAACAATTCTGAATGATCTATCTTCAATTTTTTAAAGCTTTGATATGTTTTTGTTTGTTTGTGCTAGCATTTTAGTTGGCACCTTTCAATGTGACACAAAATGGAATAGGCTTGTGTTGTTCGGTTAAATGTAGAGACTGAAAATTGCAATACACACATATATTTGAATAGGCTAAAATTCATAAACATGAACGTTGTGCTAAATTAAATGCAAGACACAATACAACTTGCCATTATCTTCAACTTAGAGCTAACCGACAATACAAAGCTTGCAAATTTTCCAAATCAATTTAACCCCCATCACACATGAGCCATCTCAATAAATATTTATAAGCACGATAGGCATAATAAATTTGTTGAGTAAATAACAAATTATGGATAACAATTATACTGAATACTTGGTGAATAGCAATTTCAGCAATATGTAAGCATGAGAATTATCATTGATCACATAAGTGCAAAATTGCACTTATTTGTATTGTTTATAGAACTATGCATGAAAATAAATGAAATAAATTGACTCAACTTCAACTCTAGCTAAGATTTCTTACATGATGTGCAAGGTTTATTACAAAATAACCCTATCCACAAATTTTAGTATTACAGCATGTAGCTATCAATTCAACCAATGATAATAATTTATTTTTTAATGCTCACATCTCTCGCATGATGAGATAGACTATCTAACAATAGCCGACTCTTAGCTATAAATAGAGGACACTAAGAAAAGCGAAAAGCTACAAATAGCAAGTTTTCACTAAAAGTAGCTTATCCTAGAATATGCTCTTCTCTTCAAAAATGATGACGGCTAAAATAGTGAGATGCTATTTTTAGCACAAGCTAAAAATAGACTATTTGGAAGGTGGCTCTAGATGACGAAATTGACAAATCTGATCATGGTAAACCTTCTGAGATCCTGAAAATCTAACGATAACTTGGCACTTTGAATCCAGAAATCCTCCTCTGTCAATTTGCATTAAACCTTGACTGAAAATTGCAGCTTTGAATGTTCTATTACCCTAGGAAACCTTCTCAAATCGCTACCTTTAACTGATTTTTCTTGAGAATTAACCTTTTTCTTGATATCAAAACTGCCGACTTTGATGTCTAGTGTACTTGTTTTGTTGCTTTTCCCTTGAATGATGATAAAAGAAGGGAACTTATGAAGAAAGAAGATGCTGTTATTCTTTGCTGCTGCTGTGAAAGGAAGCAATCTGCTTTTGCTTTGCTGATTCATTGGTGCTGATTAGAATGTCTCATCGGTTATCTGCCACATCCTTAGGTGCAACTCTCTAAGTTTGAATGCTACTTTGCTGAGTAATAGATCATTTGTCATTTCCTTATCTAAACTCATTTGTGCATGATTCACTTGATACTTGCATCATATTTTGTGTAATCTGCTGCCATGTACTTCTACATAAGTGCAACTTCTCCTCTATTTGTCTTTACAAGGCATCACTTAAGGTTAGATGGACTTGTAAAAACTGCTCTGCTATATCTTTTCTTACATACGCATAATTTTCTTATGTTAGCTGCCATATTTCTGATACTGAGAAAATTTTATAATATGTGCACTATCCTTTCTATTCCTTAGTTTTGACTCACATATGCTGCACAATAGTTTGCCGAGTCTTCACTTATGCTGACTAGGAAACACTTTTTGTCTTGTTTGAGGTGAAATCTCATTCAGTTTGCTGATGTCAAACTCTTGTTAGAGGCACAATTCTTCCCTTTGGTTGACACTTTTAAAAGCGACAAAAGATTCTGAAAATGCGCCTTCCTTCCTTTGGCTTTTCTGATTTTTTAGTTTTATTTTTTAAAAAGTTTTTCAAATTTCAAATTTTTTCTAACCATAAGCATGATGGATAATCAAAATACTTGACTTTGACATGACAACATGTGATTTGACGAAAAAACATTACTACAAATTTATATTTGACACACAATTGATCAGTAAACTAATGATGGAGAATGGGTAACCTGATAACACAATTGAGTTTCGGATTGGTTACAATAGTTTGATTCTTACTCTCTGGCTTGCCAAGTTGTTCTTGAGTATGAGTTTTGCTCTTGAGTTCTTGGTTATGAGTTTTTTGTAGATCCCAAGGGAATTCATATGGACACGCAAAAGCTTCTGTTTTGGAGGAATTTCCTGCAGCTATTATTGTCAAAGAATTATGAAGACTCTTGGAAAACATGAACTTGTATGGAATTTTGGTCTGTGATATGTCCAACATTATAGCTTTTGTAAATCAAAATTATAAAGGCAATATTGCATCGACAATGGAGGCCTGAGCTAAATAGACATTCCAACAATATGTTCTAAACTTGTATTTTTTTGAATTTGTGACTAATGGCTCTTGACTTGTAATTGGAGCTGTTTTAATGTTTGAGGAAGATCAAGTAGCCTATCACATATAAATCTTTTTTCAAGCCAAATTGAAGTACAATGCATATTATAAAGAATGTTATGTGTTAACACACTCTATAGCTCCATATTAGCATATCTACTATAGAGAAACATGTGCTTACAGTTGTTCCTCTTTTGAAATATTTTATGGTTTCTATAAAATTGTACCATACAAAATTTCAAACTCTCTTCCATCCCCGCTACAGTACATGAGCAAAAGGAACAAAGAAAAGTGTTTGCTTTTGCAGAGCACTTATCACATGCACACCAAAGTGATAGGCAATCATCTCCAAACACAAGATAAGGATTAGGCTTTATGAGATAAACATATTATTCTTCGCTTTCATGTTGGAAACAAAGAACGGCTCTATGTATGGATGGGAGTTTAAAAGCAGCAGGAACATGATCCTAAACCAATTTAGTTTGGATTTCACAAGCTTTTGTAGGTCATGGAATCAAATTTGGAAGGCAATATACACAATCACAAGCCATATTTCAAAACAACTTTCTAGAAGATTTGCATTTGTTTGTGGAACTCAAAACTTCCAAAACTCCCCACAGAATTAGACTGCTACATACTCGGCTTACAAGAATGGAAGTTTTCTTTCACAAGAAAATGATTCTTGTAACAAAGAAGATTGGTAAATATTCGATGATTAAACAAAGGAGACAAAGGCTTCTTATATAGATTTACAAAGACGGTGTTTCTAAATGAAACAATCGTTAACTGAAGACGAAATTAGAAACTATCTAACCTAACTAAGATGACCATTAAAGAAACATTACATTATTTAATACCCTCCTTTAATGGTCATCGTTCTAACTACCCACAGAAACAAAGAAGGCCCTTCTCTTCAGAACCTTTTGCAGCAAAAGACAAGAGCCTGCCACTGACATTGCCACTTGAGATGAGTTTGCCACTAACCCTCCTAGAATCTGCAGAACTTCTGGAAATAACCAAAAATCATCACAAATCGTCCAACCTGATGTTGGGTAACAAAGCTGTCCCTCCTTGTAGCTAGAGACACCGAAAATAACCGCACAAATTGAAACCATGATTTTGAGGAAAAATCGGCAAACCTTCCAAACTTTTGCAAATGAGCACGACACCCCAAAATAGACTGCAAAAAAACACGATTTTTGAAGAAAAAATTGCCAAACCCAAGATTACAAATCATCCTTTTTCGGAAAAAAAGGGTAAAAACCCACAAAGGAATCCCACGCAACTTTGCAAATTACAGAACCCAGTAATGATTTTTGAGGATAAAATCAAAAAAACCAAATAGGTAGTGAGCACACAATCCGAGACACGGATCAGCATATAAAACATTGTTTTTAAGGAAAAACGGTAAAACCTTTCCAGAAACTAGAGAGCCCTCCTGAACTGCAAAAACCCTAGCTAGGGCATATAGGAGCAAACCCTTAATTTTTGAGGAAAAATTATAAACCCTCCCATGATTTTTTTAGGCAAAAAATAAAAAAACCAAAACCGAAGTATAATTTTTTATTGGGACAAAAATTGTAAAACCCATCAGAATTTTTTAAGGAGAAAAAATATTAAAACTCAGCACTAATTTTTAATGGCAAAAAATTAGAAAACCCATAAATAATTTTTCTGTAAAAAAAATTACTAAAACCCAAAAATAGAACTCCTTTATTATGATAGGTCGCACCATCAAAAAAACTCATAAGAGAAAACCCAAGAAAATACAGATTTTCAAGCACGATTTTCTAAAAGGAGCCGCTAAGAAAAAAACTGCGACCAAGAAGAATGCATGGAAAAAAAAATCCTTCACATTTTTTTTGAAAACCTGTCATTGGAAATCGTGGCTTGCAAAGAGCGTCGCTCAGGGACACAATCGTGCATGGGAGTTTTTATGCTTCTAGAAAACACGTGAAAAATCACGACCAGAGAGATCATGGGAAAGAAAAAAACACCCACAAAATGCGAGCAGAGAAGGCCCAAAACGCGATTTTAAAATGCAAAAAATCAGCCATAGATATGTTGATGTTCAAGACAGCTTCGGGCCTCTACTTCCAGCCCAGCCCGATCTATGAAGGGTAATTCAAATTGTAGCCTAACGGCTATTTGAATTGCAAGTCGAATTAATGAAGAGGGCTTCATTATGAAACATTAATTAATATTTAATTATTGCTAAAAGTGGCCGACATCTTGAAGACACGAATTTTATGAGTTGCGATTTCCTCGAGGCCGACTTCATATGTGTTGGAGACACAACTTTTGATGGAGGCCAACTTGTTGTATTGAAGAGTCACGTCCTCTCCCTTCATCTTGTATATATGTTCGATGGTTATTCATTGTTTCACATCCATTTTCATTCATTGTTCATCATAGTTCAATATTCTCAAGTGCGAATAAGAAGAAGAAGTAGTGCAGTTCGATACATTGATAGAAGGCTGAGTTTATCATCTAGGAACATTATTATATTGCTGTGTTAGCATCAGATTGTGGTGCTCTCTCTTGGCCTTCATATTGGCCTCTTTGTAAAGGAGACATTTTGTTGATATTCAATATATAAGTGATATATTGTTGCTGGGTTTTTCTCCCTCAAGAGGAGGGCTTTCCCAGGGTATATGCTGTGTTATTGTCTGATTTTGAATTAAATTCTGTGTTTTACATCTGATCATAAAAAACTAACAAGATAGACGTGCGATTTTCAACAAGACAATGCCACATTATTTCTGCAAAACCTTCATCCACAAAACACGTGAACCAGACCTGCAAAAAAATATAGACGCCTCCCATCCAGAATAGGTCTTATCAACCAGTGCAAATGAAAAACGCGATTCTTCCCATAAAAGAGTGCCACAAAGTTTCAGCAAACAACTTCGAAAACCTCCTTCAAAAGGCCACGATTTCTCACCCTTCAAAGAACTGTAGAAACCCTTGAACAAAAAACGCGATTTCAAGACAAAAAAAACTCAAAAAATTCTGGAAATAAATTCTAGGTAGGAAGAGGCTACGATTTTTTAACAAAAAAATCGCCAAATTTTATGAAATCCCATGGACCCGCTTTGATACCATGTAACAAAGAAGATTGGTAAATATTCAATGATTAAACAAAGGAGACGAAGGCTTCTTAAATAGATTTACAAAGACGATGTTTCTAAATGAGACAATCGTTAACTGAAGAGGAAATTATAAACTATTTAACCTAACTAAGATGACCATTAAAGAAACACTACATTATTTAATAATTCTCCTAGTTCGTTCTTAAGCTTCATTTTCCTCATTTATGAGAAAAATTGGAGGACAATTTATTCCTAAAGAAGAGAGGAAATCATGGGCATCTTTAGTTTAGGATATTTGAGTTAGGCTTGTGCTTATTGTAGTTGTAAATATTGAGTATTTATGTTGCAGTTATTATTTGGTGTATAGGGACCCACTCATTATGGTGGCTAATTTTTTAACATAAAGGCAAAAAAAAATTAAAACAACAGATCACAAAGTGGGTCTGCTGGTCTTAAAAAGATTCTTGGCACATCAATTCCAAGAAATCCTCAAAATCTAGATGGATTGGAGATAGACAAACAATACAAGAGGAGGAACCCTCCAAACCCCATAGACAAGGTATAAGCCTTTGTTACCTTGGAGATTGTTCATGTTGTGAGTATTAGAAGTAATTTTTGCCTTCATGCTAAAAAATGTGGACCGAAATGAAAGCCAATTAACAAAAGCAATAACAAAGTTAGTAGGAAAGACACCCTGAAATCTAGATTTCCAACAAGAAACATCACAATAGGAATCAAGAATCCAGAGAGGCAGCATGGTCAGAATCACAAAATCACAAAATGTGTAATGTCCCCTTTTTGGGATAACCCTAATTCTTGCCTTGGAAACACAAGTTAATGCAGTTAGGGCTACAACTTATCAATTAAATGCTTCAAGAGGATGAGTCTTGATTTATGTCCTGCAACTATGTTAGGCAATATTGGAATATAATTAATATAGTCAAACATATAATGAATATCCTTATCTATCTAACATATCAAACATATATAATAAATATCCTTGTCTATTTGCACAATACAATTACATAAGGTAAACTACATCATATTCATGGAAGTTCAATTATAATAGGAATTAGATGGGGAATATGATAAGTCCACCTGAAGCTATCCATCTAAGCCCAAGAGCATATATGTTATCCCTCTTGGCCCCAATAGGTAGACACATAGTCCTTCAACCCGGGGTGGCGTGCTTAGGGGATACACTTGTACCTGCTTTCCTTATCCATCCTACTTATGATCGAGATCCCTCAAGTCTATCCAACAACCAACCATGTGAGAGTCGGGGAGAAGGCTACTGTAGGAGGCCCATAGACATCCTCTCCCTAAGCCCAAGAGCCGATATCACCCCCTTGGCTCCTGATGGCAGACACACAGTCATCCATCGTGGAGTGGCGTATTTAGAAAGAAGTCTAGTACCTGCTCAACCTATTGGCATTTCCCCTTTTCTTCCTCATGGTTGCTTGATGAGAGAAATAAATACAAACTATGACATATAATAATCAGATTAGAGCGTACCACAAGAATGATGAATATAAATAGCAGAAAATATATATATATATATATATATATATATAATGGTTATGATATAACATACCTCAAGAATAATAGATATAAATAACAGAATATATAGACATAATGGTTATGATATAACATACCTCAGTATGCTGACTCAAACCTGTCTTATGTCTAAATTCTGAATATGTTTCTAAGGATAAATCAGAAGATATCCTTTATTTACTGTTCAGAATATATATATCTTTCTTCTTATTCCAGCGATTCATAATATTCATTTATCGCTTTCTATATATCTCCCGATACTACCTTTTCTGCCTCTTTTATCTTTTTTACATCTGCTCCTTAAACTCAGAAAATATTCATTTAATTGCTCTCATATAAATTCTGAATTTAGATGGTGCAACTTATATCTTTTCTCATAAATTTGCTCATGAATGATACACGTATATTTTCTTTTAATTATATCTCCTTAAAGTCTGCTCAATCTCATACGATGTTATATTCTTTTATTCCCCCTCAATTTATCTCCTTTATCCCCTCATGAAAGAGCACGATTTCCTTTTGATAGTCACCACTCTACACAAAGGATGTGCCTCCCATAATGAATCGCTGTCTTTAGAATAATCTCTGCTCTCCTTTATAACCATTATTTCTCCTTTAATTAAGATTGCTGTTCATTCTAATTAACCTTCATCGCTGCATATTTGTATATATTTGTTTTGTATTTTTTATATTTATTATTTTATGTTTATTGTTTTATATTTTATATTATATGTTATTTAAAATATATTTGTTATTATTATTATTTTATATATATTTTAGTATATATATATTATGATAATAATATTTAAATTGTTAGTATTTTAATTTTAATATAATTATAATTATAATATTGTCTTGTGATAATTATAATTATAATAATATTAAATTACTAATATATTTTTAATATATATTTTGTTGTTCGTTTTATTTATTCATCTGTATTTCAATGCTTCATATTTTAGTGTTATAATTTCGGGGACATGACAAAATGCTCTGAGAACTCTCTTCAATGTAGGAAATGAATTTAGGCAAGTCAATGCAAACACTTTTCCCATATTGAAAGGTAACTGCATTTATTTTAATATTTATGTGACTTTTATTGTAAATATATATCTTTTATCATGTGCATTGTTAATTAGCATCAAAAGTGTATTATTTTAATCTAAATTAGATTGGGTAGCGATGCTGTGAACCATTTTGACTGAGCCCTTTGGATTTGTGATTTTTCTTTGTGAATTGTGATACATTTTTTTGCTTGAGATTATCTTCTCATGTTTAGTTTCACTAAAAGAATTTTCAGCAAGAATTCCCTATGTCACGTTTATTTTATTTTATACTTATTGTAGGACATGGAAGAACCAAAAAAAATATTTTAATGCCCATGAATGACCAAAATTGGCATACAGGACTATAAAGTTCAATCAGCTAAGATGCCACAAGAAAAACAAGGTAGGATACTGACACCTAGTTTGTTGCCATCTTGCTATAGGAAGTGAGCAAGTTTGGGAAGGTATTTGATTATTATGCAAATATAACTACTCTTATTTGGTGTCATTGGTGGTTGATATGAAGTGAGTTTATTGTTAGCTGCTGTTATCAAACGGCATTGTATTTACTATTTACTATTTAGCGATTGGTCAAAATGGTACTGGTCATGGTCCTTCAAACTACGGGCCTCTAGACAACCTTCCTTCTCCAAGAGGGGTGTCTTATATTTGTAAAGTTTTTAAAAACCTCGCCAACCGTTTATAGGAGAATTACCATTCCTTAAAGATAATATTTTCATTTCTAAAATTTACAGAAATGATTTTTTTTACCTAGGGACTAAGTTATTATCCCTTTAATTTAATATGGGACACTATGTTATGATCAGCATTCTGTGGAGTCTCTGGGATGAGGGGACATGGGGATGGGGATGGTAATTTTTTCCCCAAAATTTGGGATAGTAGGAGGGGCAACTGCTAAATGATTTATAACTTAATTACAAAAATGCTAAAGAAGTTGCGATTTATCATTTATTTAAACAATACAAGTAAAAGACTTCCTACTGATTGCATCAGAGACAAATCTCTATCTTGAGTGGATTGGTACCTGGGGGGACAGTGGAGTGATGTTTGGTGCCTGTACTGTAACCTCCGTGACAATCCTGTCTCCAGAAACGGTTTTTTTTTTCCAGGGGCTGCATCCCTAGGGAACACTGATTATGCTCTAGTCTTACCTCAGAAAATGTTTCTTTCCCGATGTTCATTATAACATGAAAGCTTCAGCCAGATCAAGAAGTTTCTTAGAAATTGCATGTACATGAACAAAACAGGCCTGAAAACTATACAAATCAGTAGTGTTGTCACGATTTTTAAAATGCTCAGAAATGTATCTGCTTTTAATTGCTTGGACAGTGCGAGACAATATCTACTTTTGCATCAAAAAATTCTTTTCTGCAGTTCTTTTCCTTGAAAATATAATCAGTTTACCATTGTGCACCATAGATTGCCTTGCCACACCTCTCACAGCATCCATCATGGCATTACTGCTCATTTTATGTTTTGAACTCTGGATATCTTAGATTCATCAGGAAATAGCAGTATATATCTCTGTTGGTTTTGTCATGGCTGTAGAGCAACTATTGGATGCCTTTTGGCTTAATTATTTTATGGTATATTTTGTATGTGTCAAGTTCAGTTGAAATTGTAATGAAAATATAAGATTTGCCGAGTCTTCCAGGTCTATTTACCCATGTTTCATTCACATTCTTTATAATATGCCTTTCACAAATGCTGGATGAAGTTATATGTCCTTGGCCTTGGCATGAGAAACCCCTGAAGTTTTGGATTCTTAGAAGCATTGTTTAATAATATCCTGCTCCATAAAGTGATCAGTATCGGTGGTGTATTTTATTGCTTTAATCTGTTAAAACAGCCTCTACAAGGTGTAAGTATTATGAACCAAATTTAGAAAAGAATAAATGTTTTGTATATCATTAGCTTAGGTTTATTTGCAATATAATTTTCATAATTTTGAGTTTGATTCTACTTGCCCTTTTACTACTATGGATATTTAGTATATATTTCATCTTTGGATGTTATGAAAGTACAAACTTGAACATGCATCTTTGTGTTGCATGTGGCTATAACAGCATCAGGGCCACAAGTCAGGAGAATCCACCAATAATGCCAGCCATAATGACACCAGGAGGTTTCATTGATCTTGGATCAGTATTATTGCGTAATCGGGTCATATTCATTGGTCAACCCATAAATCCTCAAGTTGCTGAACGTGTTATATCACAGCTTGTGACACTTGCTACCGTTAATCCATATGATGATATTTTGGTATGTCTCTCATGCTTGCCCTGATTTCTAATCTCTGTTTAGTGTGGCATGTAATGTCGAAATTTGACCATACAGATTGATCAATTACTGGGGTACAATTGAATTAACTTCCCTATGTGATCTGATCAAGCACTGCTGTCAGAAATCATCTATTTTTATTCACTTTTAGTTTGGGAATATTGCTGATATGAATCTAATCTGGAGGGCTAAATAGTTTATAAAAGATTAATGCCCATAAACAGATGCAACTTAAGATTTGCAAGTGTGACTTAGTGCTGATTTATCATTGATGTGCTAGACTGTAAAATTATCATAGGAGAAGGATCAAATCATATGAGAATGCCTGCTCTTAGCTTTTCAGTTTTTTCTTTTTGATTGATCTACTTTGCCTTCTGATATGGATTTCAGGTGTTCATAAACTCTCCTGGTGGCAGTATATACTCTGTGATGGCTATTTATGATTGCATGTCATGGGTAAGGTTGCTATTTGATAAATCGTATGAAACACAGGTTATACTTTCTATGTGAAAAACTTTTGAACATCATTATTCATTAGTGTGTACACTGTATCTAGTTTCTTTTTCTTTTTGGTTAAAAGGGTTTCTTTTTCTTTATTTTTTAAATGGGTATTTTCCTCAGACGCATAAATTACCTAGAATAGTCTTTTAGGCTAATTACATTGTTGATTATATTATTCAATTGGCACTGCATGATTATATACTTTATATTCTTGAGATGTGCATTTTGAACCCTGTTAGATAGTCTAGTAAATCATCAGGCACTAAATTTTTCACTTGCGTAGGGTAGTTCTGAAGCCACTCTCAAATAGTTTATTTCAAAATTGATATTCTCACTGTAGTAGGATGAAGTGAGCTTTGTACACAAGGATGGCTATATTTTATCAAATACTCCTAAACAATAAAATGCACAGAACCTAGATTACAGATTTGCGAACCTCTAAAAGATCTTTAAATGCAAAATTCATGTAAATGAATGGAATGGAGATCTATATGACATTCACTAGTAACCAATGGATTGCTAACTAACAAGGATAGGAGGTGCTCCAATTTATTCACTTACAAGAAGAGGGAACAAGAGGAAATGGAAATGTTAAATGCTATCAAGAAGTCTTTGAGGATGTAGACCTTGGAAGGGCGGACAAAAAGGGTAGTGGTGACTGAGCAAGGTAATGACTATTTACTACTGACATATAAGGTTGATAAGAATACTGTAATGATAGTTGTTGGAATTCCTATTGCAATCCCTTTATGATTGGCTATTGAATTGTATGGGATTTAATGGTGTGGTTTGATCCAAAAAAAATCAAATTTAGTTGATTGAGAAGCTTGACTGTATTTTTAGTTCATGAGACTAAAGAAGAGCTTAAGATGTGCTTTTAACTTCAACTAAGACATAAATGGGAAAGACAGATACAAAGTCAGATGTGGAGCAAAGTAAATGAGTGCACGGGGGCTCAGAGATGATTCAGACATCCAGGGACCATATTATTTGAAAAACAGATCTTGAATGACAGTTGTAAATGTGTAAGAACCCTTATATATGGTTGTGGATGAGTTCAGCTTGGTATGAAATTATTCCATATGGGACAATAACATATAACTGAGCATCCAAGGGATAGTTAATTTGCTTCTTCTTCTGTCTCTTTTGGAAGGCATTTGGAATCCTTTTCAGACTCATTTGCTCATCCCTTAGCATAAATATACCCCTTGAGGGTCAAGCAAAGATGCTCAAGTGCATGGAAGCATAGCTAGGAGTGATCTAAGGGAAATTTTCAGGTAGAAAGAAAGAAGAAATTAATTATAGTAATGTCCATGGCCTAAAGGAGGTCAATGGGACTCAAGAGTACAAGTGTTTACAATAGAGAGTACTAGGAAGAGAAACCTGGAGAAGGCCCACGAAGGGAAAGAACCAAAAACTGAAATACAAAACAGCTGGGACTGCCAATACATGTGGTCAAGAAACCACTATAAATAGTCAAGTTGGGGGAACAAGAATGCTAAAGAGCATAAGTAAGTCTCATCGAGCAACATCACATTCTAGTCATCACCAATCTTGTGAAAGGACCAATACAAGATTGAAGATTTGATAGTGCTCATCGGGGAGTGCCTATGAATGGGAGCGCTGAGCAAGGGATTCCCACTAAAATCACACCTAACATCCAAGGCCAAAATAACTCTTTTAGTAGTGAAGAAGCTTGTAATATGCATTTGTCCCAACAACAAGGAGCAATAGATAAGCATGTTGAATAAACAAATAATCGACATTGCAAGCCAGGAGAACTTTTTATTTGTACCAGAAAAAACTACAATGCATGTGAAGGCTCAAATTAAGCAACTAGCTTGTAAGAACTTGCACAATAATAGTGGACATGAGGAGGCATAGCTTTACTCTTTTAGGGTTTTCCAATGTTTGATTTTGCTTGGTAATTTCTTGTGTTTTTCTCCCTTCCCATGTATGTTCATTTGTATGCATGCTTACTTTCATTGGAGGCAACTGCTTCACATACGAAAGTACTCAAAGAGTCTTTAATTGATAGTGATACGTTTAGTTAATTATAAGGATAGCACTTGTTCATAACAGAAAATAGAAGTCGGATTCAATCTCATATAAGTCAAAGAATTATCTTACTCTTTGTTGCACTATTGGTCTTGTGGAGTAAAGGAGTCACATGTTGACAATAGCATAGGAGTAAAAAATATGTTATATGGGCCATAGTTTAAAAAACTTGACTCGCCAATACTTGGTTGACCCAGAATTTTTAAAAAACAGGACTCCACAAAAACTTGGAAGAAGTCTGGCAATAACTTGGTAAATTTATCGAACATTAAAAAATATATTAATTTTTAAAAATATGCTTTAACAACATGCATATTGCTGAATTTATGGAAATTATTTGTGATTTCCTTTATGTATAGATCAAAATTAGAGTTCAATACACTTATAGACCAAAAAATGAGTTAAGTCATAATGCACAAACACTTTTCTAAGTATCGTATTAAGACATCTTAAATTTGTAAATAGAATATCAAGTGCAAAGGCACTGTTAGGCAGATAATACAAGAAAAACTGAAGCCCCACAACTAATCACAATATATGATTAAATGTTGAACCATAGCAAATCAAGTTCCCAAATCAATGAGCACGATAATTTTAATTTACTAGGCTACAATCTGAAGCTATCTTCATCCTTCATACTAGGTGCACATAAATGATCATGGGAAATGTGGGTTTAATTTTAAAACTCATTTTCATGTTTGTAGAATGGATAGCATTATTTAGAACATACGTAACAATAACTGTAGTGTTATTAACAGTGATGCTTTTTAATAAGTTCATACAAGCATACCTGCACTGTTTTGCTGTTTTTAAAAAAATATTTTAAAGATGAAAAAAAGATTAAACCAGCTAAAATAAACAAAAAGATAAAAACATACCCTTGTGCACAACAACACAAACCGCAAAAAACCCTAATTGTTCAGTCATTCACGTCGAATAAGGGTTCCTCTTGTTGTATCCAAAACAAAATTAAAAAAAAACATGTTCTTTTTTTACTGATGTTGGGTGAGTTATTATGGAGGCGCAATCTTTTGCAATTTAGGGCAAGTTTTGGTGGTTTTTTCAGCAAAGGTGTGATTTTTTGCAAAAACTCAGAGCTGAGTTATTGCAGTGATAACACGTGGGCAGGATTTCATGGCAATAACTCATGAGTCTGGCAAGTACTTGCCAAGTTTTTAAATGGGTATTGTGGACAATGTATTTCAGCATGTACACAATAGCAAAATTGATCTGTAAACTAGGATGGCTATGCCATACACAAGGCATCAGACTACAGATTTGCTTTCAGGACAAATATCACTGGAATTATTCTAAAAGCACCACTGAATTCAAGAAATGTAAGAATAGAGAGTAAAAATGCACACATGGGAGAAAATTTAAGCAAAGTGTGAGCTACCACTCATCTTAATCCACACTTTAATAGCAATTACAGGTCTAAGCCTCTTGAGCTTGCTGCAAGCATGAATCCAATTCTCATTGAGCTTCCTATGATCTCTAGAATCTCTACAACATTCTCACAACCTCCCTGTCTTGCTCTTGTCTTAGTACGGTCAATTTTTGGAACTCAGAAAATTACATACAACTTCTCTAAATCCCAATTACATGCCCCTAGAATGAGTAATTTGAGTTCCAATGGATTAATGAAGCCTTACAATGCAGAAAGGAAGTCCGAGGGCCAATGGAAGTTGAAACAACCAAGTGAAAAGAAATGCCATGGGCCATTTTCTGTTATGGATGAAACTGCCTCTTTCCAACAGTGACAACTATGAGATTGCCACTTGACAGAAATAAAACTACCACCTGACAGAAACAAAATGACCACCTGACAAAAATAAAACTGCCTCTTTCTGACAGATTTTACCCTTATTCCAGAAACTATAACTTTTTCATATGGACTTGAAATGAGGTGCCATTATTTTTGAAATTGTATAATTTTTAAAGAGGAATCAAAACATGCAATATTATTCACATTTTTGTGCCATCAAAGACCTGTTTTTGGACCTCGAACATAAGTATTCTTTCAGTTGTGATCACTTTGCCATGGAATCTCAAACATAGCAGACCCATTTAAGGATCGATAATGGATTCAGATATGATGTTAATGGCAGCCATAGAGCTACAGTAACATGAATTTTTAGCCTTAGATTGCTGTTTCAGTGGCATAGGCCTTGGGATAGCATATAACTAATGATAATATCCATGTTGGTGAGTTGTGCATTTGAAAATCCAAGTTGGTCAGGATCATGGTTACGTGCAACTGGAGACTTTTCAAAACTTGAAAAAGGATGTGCTGAGATGGTTGTAAGGCTTGCCAATGGACTACCTATTGAAAAGGCTCTTGTGTTGATTTAACTTCCAGATGAAGGATTCCCTAAAGGTTTCCTCATAAACACCCCTATTAATATCTTTACTCTATTTGTCAGGCGTATTTACAGAAAATTAAGTTGGGCGGGAAGGGGTTATATTCCCACACTTCTAGCATTCTTATTCTTAGATTTTAAGCTTCAGCACTCCGTAATTTTAAAGACTCTTGGATAAACTGTGACAAAAGGGGTTAGAACATTGATGTTTTGGATCACACTTTCTTGTCCATCTTCAAGATCAAGTGGGCCTTACTATCATTTTTTTTTTCTGATTCTTATAATGATAATGCATAATTGGTCTAGCAGGCCTTTTGCGTATGTTGGCTCTAGTGAAAAGTATTCCACATGAAGTAATAAATGAGAATATAAGTAAATCATGTCCTCCTTAATAGATGTATATATTGATTTTTTGTTTGGGTTGTATTGTTGTATATAATGAGCAACAGAGTTTATAGTTATACTTTGAAGTTTGTTTTATTGTATTTATCTTTCAGCTATGGTGTAGTGGACCTTGGAGATTTACCATCAGAGCATCTTTCATCATTCCTAGGTGTATTACATTTGTTCTTGTTATATGTTTTGGTCATTGTGCTATATTTTTATTATATAGATAGCAGTATTCGTTCCACATGCAAGAGAATTTCAAAAGCTTTCTATTGATATTTATATGGTATACTTCTAGGTTCTGACCAATATGAGGTGGTTGTGGTGGATTGAAACTGACCTAGAACTTTTCGTCTGTTTTAGCGATGGAGTCAGTCCCTTCAATTAGTAAGCATCTCTTAGCTGAAGATTCAAATTGTGGTGCAACTTAGAGGCATCATGTATCTGCCACCAAGTTAAATATATATTCTCATCAAATTTCATTTTCATATTGGCAGCAAAGATATAGTTACATTGTGCTGTTAAGGGCATGGCTTGTTGGTAAAGGTGTTGCACTGTTTCAGTGGTCACCCTGGATCAAACCCTGCTTGGCCAGCATGCTTGTGGGCTGAGTGCTCCTTCTGGGGTGCTGTGTTTGAGGGGTTTGGACTGCTTATTCATTAATGATAGGAGATGGCCCCTCCTGTTTGTGGCCTGGCCCCATTGGCTGAGACCAGTTACTGCCCAGTTTAGGCCAAGGATCTGCTGGAAACTTCCACTCAGCCAAGCAAAACCTAAGTTGTCGAATCGGTACGGGCACGGGTACGGGTACGTGGGTACGGCAAAAATTTTTGGGGGGCTGGGTACGGAATCGGGTACGTCCGTACAAAAATATAGTAAAATATTTATATATATATATATATATATATATATGCAACCTAGAAACAAAATAAGTTTAGAATGTCATTTACCAATACATATGATAAACTAAACCATGACAAATTTCAATTTTTGAAACATAATATACTAATTTAAATTCAGTTTTCAATATCAAAAGGATCAAACTTGAATGTCATGATAGATAATCATTGTTTAACATTTAAAAAATACAAATAGTAACCAATTCACTGATTTGGAATTGCATCAAATGGCTCTTCATCAAGACTAATATCAACATCAACATTAACATCAGATGATGGAACCACATTAGCCCTTGCACTAAAAGTACGTTGACTACTTGACTCCTCTAAAAGTGAAGAAGATTGTGCAATTGCAGCCAAAGAAAGATCTAGGTCAGCTCGTTCTGGTTCTACATCCCACATCTTTGCTGTCCCTTCTTTGTACTCATCCTCTTTGTGAGTAAGAAGGCGCAAGTTGGAATGAACATAAACTAGCTCCTCCGCTTTGTGTGATGCCAATCGATTGCGCTTGACAGAGTGGATGAAGGAGTATGTACTCCAATTCCGCTCAGCTGAAGAAGAACTAGCAACCTATTGAAGCAAAGAGAGCTCTCATTAGAGTTGTTAAATTAAAAAAATTGTAAATCAAACTTCAAATTTGAAACTAACACATTTTAGTTTTAAATTTTTAAATGATAGAACTTAAAAACTAAAAAGTTAAAACTTACTTGAGATAAGACTTTTATGGCAAGAACTTGGAGGTTTGGCATCTTGCAGCCATTGAGGTACCACCAAGAGTGAGCATCCTTCTTATATTTGTCACGGATAGCAGCAGGACTTTGATTATTAGAGTCACAAAAGCTAGCAAATTCACTTGAAACTACATCTTCCATCTCAGTATCAGGGAAGAGTTTAACAAGAGCTTTCCTAAACCCATCGTTGACTTCTACATCACGGTATGGTGGCAATCTGTTTGGTAGAGCAAGGAGTTCACGGCTGTAAAATTTGGGAGTCAACGCGAAAGCAAGAAGATGGAGTGGGGTGGTCATTTTGTTCCACCTGTCAACACAAATTGCATGCACCTCTTTGAAGAAGGTTTCTTGTGGATCTTGCTCTTTTTCACATATGATGCTTTTCATCTTCTCAAGCATTGAATCAATGCCATCATAAACCTCCCCCAAGCATGGCTTATCCATGTCAGTAAAGCGTATCATGCTCAATATGGGCTCGGTGAAAGCAAGAAGATATTCCGCCCGATCCCACCAAATGTCATCTAGAATCATACGTTTTATATTTGCTGCCCTCTCACTATTTGATTGCCTCCATATAGACCATGATTGGCTAATGACCATAGCAGAAAGCGCCTCTCGCACCTTCACAAGTCGTCTCAAGACGATTGTGTTGGATGCAAATCTGGTCTCAACCACCTATTTAAAAATAAAAAGTAAATAATTAAAATCAATATATATATGTATTCTAAATAAATTATTGAAGTAAAACATAACATTAAAAAAATAAAAAATGCATTGTTTAAAGTTCGAGTTACCTTCAATAGCTCTAGTCGTGAGAATGATCTAAAGATAGCTTGGGACATGTGGTGATTTGTTATGAACATTTGGATCTCATCAGCTTCAGCATAGATTTGTTTGATCCAATCTATTTTTGTACCCAACTTTTGCAACATGAGGTTGAGGGAATGCACAGCACATGGTGTCCAAAATATATGTCCGAATCGTGACTCAACAATCATACCGGCAGCTCTACAGTTCTTCGCATTGTCCGTTACAACTTGGACAACATTTTGAGGCCCCACTTCATTAATGCACTGTATAAGGATGTCAGCAATAAATTGTGCATCCTTTACTTGCCCCTCACAATCCACAGCCTTTAGAAACATTGCCCCTTTAGGGCACACTGCAATCAAATTAATCAATGGTCTATTTCTTGCATCCTTCCATCCATCAGAAATAATAGACACGCCTGTTTCTATCCATGAGGCTTTGATGGGATATAATGCATCTTCTATATGTTTTACCTCCTTTGACAATATAGTGGTTCGCACCTTCTCATACCCTGGGCTTGTGTACCCCCTTGGAGCTTCATTTGCTTTTTTTATCATGTCTTGCCAATAAGGTGATCGAACAACATTGAAAGAGATACCATTTGCATAGAGGCATCTTCCAATGGCTTGGTCAGCAAGTTGTCTTGCATCATTATTAAATGCCTTCTCCAATGGTCCCTTTGCTTTCTTTGAAACATTAGCCTCATTGACATTTTCAACTTCATTTGCTCTCAAAAAGGGATGGCTTTCTACTATAGTGTGAGGACGACCAATATTTGTGTGAGATGAAGTAGATGGCATCTTTGAGCCCCCTCCTGTACTCGATGGCTGCCCCATTCTATTTTGAACCCTTGCATCTGCTTCCTCTTGCTCTATAATATATCCTGCTGTTATGTGAGGTAGTATAGGTACTTTATTTTTTCCTGGACATGGTTTAATTCCCTTCCCAGAAACTCCACACAAATGTGCTTTCACCCGGCTGTAGGAACTAGTGTGTTTCTTTTCACACCCAGGGCATATCCAAATACATGTCCCCCCACCTGGAATTTGTTCTACTATTTGTACATGTCTCCATAGTGGTGAAGCCGGGTCAAATTTGAATGAGAGATTAGTATTGCTGACGGAAGCTGAACTGTCTGTCATGATAGTTAGAAAATAGAAACAATCTCTACTTGCAAACCTGCAATTACAAATTATAAATTTAAAAATTGTTAAAGAGAATATGTAAATGATGAATCTAAAGTTTTATACAATAAATTATAAATTTTTTAAATCTAAATTGTATAAATTATAATTTTTTTAAATCTAAATTGTGAAAATATAAGTACCTAAACAATAAATTATAAAATAATTATAAATTTTTTAAATTATATAATTAAAAAATTATAATATATGAATATGTATATATTAATAATTAATATTACATATTATCACTATATAATAATATAAATTATATAATTATATTTCAAAAATTAAAAACTATATAATAATAATAAAATATAAATATATTTTATCAAACAATGAAAAATCAAATATAAAATATTTATATTTTAATCTATCGAATTAACATATTAAAAAAAAAAAAAAAACTAAAAATGAAAATTTTAAATAACCATTGTTAATAGCCTAGGGTTTTCGATTTTAAGAAAAAAATTAAGAAAAATGACAAAAAAATAAAAATAAACCCTACCTGGCGCGCCGTTCTCCTCCCGTGCTCACTGTGAGTCTTGCAAGCCGTTAGCGAGCTACTTCTGTGCTCGTTTGAGTTTCTCCACCCGTCTGTGCAGTCAGTCGCAGCCAAAGAATGAGTTCGGAGGAGTCGCAGTCAAAGAAAAATTGCAGCCGAAGAGAATATCGCGGGTTTTCGTTTCTGTGTGTCCGGCGCCGTGAAAGGGAATGACGGAAATAAACAATGAAATCCGCAAAGTAAGACACGAAATCCGTGTTATTTCGCCCTAAATGTCGCAGAAATCGAGAAAAAAAAGTCACGCGTCGACGAAAAACGGTCAAAAAACGCCTCGTCAGCATGAAAAACGTTTGGAATCGTTTCGAAAAATCTGGAATCGTTTCGAAAAATCTACGTGGCGACGCGATTCCGACGATTCGATTCGATTTTCCGTTTCCGTTTTCTGAATCGTGGCCTTGACAATTCGGTAACATAGAGCAAAAACAAATGAGATAGTTACATTGGATATAAGGTTTCCTTTTGTTATAAAATCTTAGCTTTAATATTTTGAACTTTCAAGATTGCATTTAATATTTACTTTAATTTTTTTTTTCTAAAAAAAATCATTCTATTTTGGTTCAGAGATCGCGCTCAATATTTACAACACGAGTTTTTAAGTTTTTCCTTTAAAATATTATTCTAGAAAATGTTTGCTTAGCTTTAAGAACAAAATGGAAGAAAAGATAAAGAAACATGATATATTTCATTATCCTCATCTATGCAATTTGCATTACAAGTGATATGCAAGGAATTGTCAGAATCTACTAAAAACAAATGCAGGCCAAAGTGGGTAGGAATAATCACATTATGCAGGCCAAATTGGGTAGAAAGAATCACATTATATATTACATCACAATCATCAAGCTTGTTCAGGACATCATAAATTTCTAAATAACTTTAATATATGAGTTAAAAAATTGAATTTGCAAATTCTAAATCTATCATTTCTCTCTGGGCCAGCCTAAGCATTACATTAAATATAATTTGCTGGCTGTTCTGACTAGCAGCTACATCAATGCTTAAAACAAGAATAACATGCTTTCTCATCATTACTGATTATTCTATTAATAAATACACTGGGAGATATGTAACGAGGCTAGAGGACAGAGAGGAGATTACATTGAAATCTTCACAGTGAAATCAGCATGAGAGACTGACATCAGCAAGCAGGAATTAGACCTGTGATTTGCTAGGTTGATCTAGCTTGATTGTTTATTGCTGTATGCAACATCATTATATCAGCAAAGGCACTTTCAATAACTCTTGACTGCTTTTAGAGATTCTTTTGACTACTTTTAAGTGATTTGAT
The DNA here is from genome assembly GCA_007258455.2 of Sequoia sempervirens. Lineage (NCBI taxonomy): Eukaryota > Viridiplantae > Streptophyta > Pinopsida > Cupressales > Cupressaceae > Sequoia > Sequoia sempervirens. Next base: position 61,087 of record VDFB02239674.1, on the reverse strand, counting down.
TAGCAATAAAATGTAGACTATGTGGATTTGCATGTGGACTTTTTCAAATGCTTTAGATATGCTGGGATCCGATTTCTCTATGTATTTGGGTGCTGTAGAAGCACTGGCCAGAATTCAATGCTTTTGACTGGAAATTTATGGTAGCTGGCGGTTGTAATTGCTAAAATTCTGCTGTCATAAATGCTGCTTCTCATCATAAATGTTTATAGAAATGCTTGGAAGTTGCTCACTATGATGGTAAGTGGAGGTCCAATATGAAAAGTTGATTTGAGGCTCAAGGGAAGACCCGGTGGATAATCTCAATTAGATGGATTTAATAGGGTTATGTGTAGAAATGGTTTATGAATGATAGAGGTTTAAATATGTAGAGCGCAAATGAATATGGAAGCACAATTGACAATATTTGTAGAACTATCATGACAAAGTTGTATTATTCTAGCTCTATACAACATTTGTGAGAACAAATGTGTGATACATTTCTTCTCCTCTAATTTCAAAGAATGCAGTATACATTATCATATAGAGATATACAAGGAAGGGAGATGGGGTATTGATGGAACTAAACTATTTCATATCCCTTTGATTCTTGTTCATAATGAGCACATGCTTATGTTGAGGAGGGGAGGCAGGGTGGGCGAGGGGGTGAATCAGTATAAAACAATCTTTTACTTTTTCAAAACTTAACAACGATAGCAATATCAATCATACAAGATCTAACAATTATGCAACACAAGAAGAACACTCAATTTACGTGGAAACCCTTACGAGAGAAAGCCATGGCAAAATATTGCTTATATAAAACTTCTCTTACAAACTTCTTAGGCACCAACCCACTGGAGGCACCAATCTCCAAAACTGAGCACTAACCCAGCAAGAGACACCAATCTTTTCTAATGAGAGTCACCAACCTCCCGATCTGGTCAATTAGGAAGCACCAACAACCAAAAGAATATTATGTGTATTGCTGCGTCAATAAGCTTCACAAATCCACCTTAATACCTTAAAAAAAATCTGCTATACTTCTGCTCTCAAATCTGCTATATTCCTGCTCTTAGATCTCCTATGATTTTGCTATAATCTTCCTCTTTGATCTGCTATAATTCTTCTTAGATCTGTTATTTCTTCACAAAATCTGCCATAAAAGATATTCTTCAAGTCTGATCATAAACTCCATCAGATTTGCTTATAGATCTGATCTAGATCTGCTCCTCAATCTGCCTTGAATAAGAAAGGTATTCAATAATTGCTTGCTTTCAAAAACACTCCACAAACTCACTTTATATCTTCTTACAAGGGTGGTCTACTTCATGTAAGGATGCGTCCTCTTCCAATGGATGAAACTCTTGCTTTTATAAATGCCATTTCCATCTCCAATTTGGGCGCTCCAATAGGGGTCAACCCCTACAAATAATAAATATATTTAAATTTAATTTTACAAGGAAATGGGTGCCACTATAAGGGGGTCGGCCCTAGGAATTAGAAAATAATTTAATTTAATTTTTAACTCCAATGTAGGTTGGCCAACAATTTGAATAGATTTATTTATTTTATTTTAACCAGTGTTCCACGGGCATTGGGGATGTGGGCACGTGCGGGACGCGTTTTGGGGACGGGGGGACAAAGGGCCTAAGTTTGGGGACGGCGGGGGGGTGGTGGTGCTGATATAGTTATACATATACTTATAGTACTTGACAAACTAGTTTTGAAAAGATGTATAACAGTATAAGAATTACATTTCAAATGAAACTATAGGAAATTAGTAAAATTATAACATAGCAAAATTTGAAAAACTAAATCTAAATACAAAGATATCTTGAATGTTAATTGCTAAATAAAATTTGACAAATGAAATTGTCAAATTGGAGATTTCTATTATCAAAAATATGAATATCTGATGTCATATGAGATGTCACAATGACACAAAGTCTATAAAGATGATTACATGATTCATCATTACAATGAGTAGCAAATGCCAAATGGCAAATAGTAAAACTAAATACATATACTAATAGCAATAGCATTACAAAATACAAAATGCCAAAATGTCAAAACTCAAAATGTAGTGAATGGAGGCCTCTAATCATCTACAAACTCCTCATCACTGGAACTGCTGGACTCCACAAGGTCAAGATCCCTCAAACTCACACCAACCAGCCCTGCATCTGAAGTGGTAGGATCATCCTCATCAATTTGTGAAGGCTCCTCTGGCTCCACATCCCATCGTGCTATTGGACTCTCCTTGTACCCAAGTGTCTTGCGATCCATTAGACGCAAAACACTATGATCCATTAGAGGTAAGTCTATTCCTCTTAAGAGAGTGGATGAAGCTATATGTAGACCAGTTCCTCTCAACAACTGAAGAACTGGAAACCTAGGATAGCAGACGGATAGCTAGAGTGGTGGTCAAAGATTTCAGACCATGACAATTCCACCACAAAAGTGGGTCCTCTTGTGCCATAGATTCTATATCCATCTTTTTCACATCTCAATAGCCTCTAAGAGTGGAAAATTTGGTCCACTCAGTGCGAATTGTGTCGGCATCTCTAGAATCATACATCTTCTCTATGCACCTAAAGAAACCCGCCTTCACCTCATCATCCTGAATCGGTGTCACTCTACCTGGTCTAGCCTTGTACCACTTAGGATTCAAGGCAAAGGCAGCCATATGCAAAGGAGTGTTCAACTTGTCCCATCTGGGTTGAATGATTGGCCGGATGTGCTCATTGTAGAATGCTAGAGAGGGGTGCTTCAATCACACAACAACCCTCATCTGGTCAAGCATAGAGTCGATGCACTCATACACCTCTCCAAGGTTAGGTGCATCTCCATCCCCATATCTGATAACCTGGAATACTGGAGAAATGATGGATACAATGTATTTTTCATCAGTCCAAAATACATCACTCTTCACTATCTCCTTCACCCTTCTCCCCTGCACTATCTTGGCCTCAGTCCACCTATTCCACTCATTAGTCATAACCATGAGTTGCAATGCCACTTGCAACTCAATCATTCTCTCCAAGTGAATGAAATATGATGCATATCGGGTCTCCACTGGTTTCAAGAACTCCTTCGCGAAGGTCCTGAAGAGTGCATGTGAAGTGTGGTGGTTGCAAATAAACATCTGCACATCTCTCGCATCGGTGACCACTCCTCTAATCCAATCAATCTTCCCCATGTCCTTGAGTGTATTGTTCATGGCATGCACACAACATGGGGTCCACCAAATATGTCTATAGGCTGCCTCAATGAGTCTCCTTGCTGCTCTACACACATGGGCTGCATCTGTGACTACTTGGACCACTTTTGTGGCCCAACCTCCTCAATTTCCTCCCTGAGGACCTGAAACTGAAAATCAACATCTTTGCGATGCCCTGTAGAATCAACTGCTCTAAGGAAGTATGGGCCCTCTACACATGTGACCATGATGTTGATGAGTGGACGATGGCTAATGTCCGTCCACCCATCCATAACTATGCTACACCGAGATGCCACCCAACATGCCTTCATCTTCTCCATCAAAATATTGATCTTGGAATAACACTTGTCCAAGATCGAGGTCCTCATTTTCGTCTCACCTGGTGACACATATGATGTTCCTCCCTTCACCACCATAGCCATCATTTCCCTATAATAAGGAGACTGTGTAACATGAAATGGAATGGATTCATCTATCTCATCTCTCAGCTGCACATTAAACATATCAGCTATGGGGTTACTCTGCGATGTCTGCAACTTGCGTTTCCCTGCGGTTGTCCCCCTAGCGACACTAGAAGTGGAAGTGGATGGAGATCCAAACATCATTCCTCCCATCTGCAAAGCATGAGGAGAAGTATGTGGTGCATGATGGATGTGTTGAAGCGCTGCCCTAGTAGACAAAGTAGTAGGGACTGAAATATTTGTGTCCTTTGGAACACCCCAAAGCTTGTTAAACTCCATTCTATGCTTTATATTTTTAGGTTCCTTCAAAAACTTACAAGGGTCCACACCTTTTCCTATCCAAAAAAGAAAGTGTGCATTCACTCTAGTGATGCTACCAAACCGTTCAACCCCACAAATGTTGCACTTCCACTTCCTTATTCCCCCACCTGTACGTGATGTGCCTTGTATTCTTGAAGCAAACTGTTTGAGAGGAGACTTAGGATCAAAAGGATCCCTAGCATACTCTGCCAACAACTCTGAAGGGCAACCTGTAGTAGCTGGTGCACTTGCCATGGAAATAGATTGGGCTGTAGGATCAGCCCCATGGTCATCCCCCTCATTCTCACGTTCAAAATCTGAATCATGTTCACTATGAGAATGGATTTCCATGTCACCCCCACTCATGTCTTCTGTGCTTATTGTGAAAGTGACACTGCATTTCACAAAATAAAAATAAATACTAAAAATAAAATCAACCTAGTATTAACAAATTGAAATACAAATTTGAAATTTTAATTTTGAAAACAAAATTTACAATTTATAATTTAAAAATTAAAATAAAGATATTAAATAATAAAATTTGATGTTGAATCTTGAGGGAAAAATGATAAAGATGAATGAATCATTCATCATTTTTCCCTCAAGATTCAACATCAAATCTGATTTTGAGATGAAATCATGAATAAGAAACAAAAAACAAGTTTAAAATTAATATTAAAATTTGATGTTGAATCTTGAGGGCAAAAATGATGAATGATTCAATCAATCTTCATCATTTTCCCCTCAAGATTCAACATCAAATCTGATTTTGAGATGAATAAGAAAAAAAAAACAAGTTTAAACTCAAAAAATAAAACAAAAAAAATAAGAAATCTGAAAAACCCTACCTTGTGCTTGAAAAATCTCTCCAAAATGCAGTAGAATCCTCTTCCTCCTCTTCTTCTTGCTCCATCTCACTCCTATCACACTTGCAATCACTTTTTTCACTCCTTCAATCAAGACTTCTACAAGTTTTTCCTCCTCTTCAGCTGACTGCAAAAAAAATCAGTCTTTCAAAATGTGATTGAAATCACCAAATGAAATGGTTTTGTGTTGTTTTGGGGGAAGGGGTGGGGCCCATCATATTAGGGTTACCCCAAAACGTAAAAAAGTCTAAATTTATTTTTAAATTTTAAGTTTTTTACATCCCCTTGACGTGGGGCGATGGGAGACCGCTAGATGTCTCCCCGCCTCCCGAGAAACGCCTAGGCATCTTCCAAGGAGGCGTGGAGACGTCTCCCAAGGAGACTTGGAGACATTTCCACGTCTCCACGTTTGCTTGGAGATGCGGAGACGTTTCCTTGTCTCTGGCGGAGCACCAGTGGTGGTGGCGGGACGACGGGAAACGTCAAGTACCTGTTTCCCTGTCCTAGGAACGTCTCCGTCTCTGAAATGTGGCCAAAAAGGGGGGGGAACGCATTTCCGTGGAACACTGATTTTAACTTCTTCAAGGGGCAATCACATATGAGGAGGGTCAACCATGATCTCAATGATTTTCCTCCTTTGACATCAATGACAACAATTTCCAACAATCTCCCCCTTTGGCAACCATGTAAAGAAATAATCTGTGAATGCAATAGGACATATTTCTCCCTTTGACTGAAATACTTCTCCTTACTCTACTCCTCCCCCTTTGACATCAATGGCAAAGGCTTTCCGGGGTTGAAAGATGAGGCAACGAATAGCTCCCTTTGCACACATGCTTCTTCTTAAGAATTTAGTGATTGGATGAGAGTGATATCACTCCCAATTTTTGCATGAAGTACTCAAAAGTGTCTTTTGAAGGGGCTTTGTGAAAATGTCTACAATTTGTTTTTGTGTAGCAATATACTCCAACTTCACTTGTTGATCCACCAATTGTTCTCTTTAGAAATGATATTTGATTGGAATGTGCTTTGTCTTGGAGTGCATAACCAGATTCTTCAAAATGTTTATTGCACTTGTGTTATCACAAAATATGGAAATGGGATGATCATATTCAACCTTAATGTCCTTCAATGTTTGCTTCATCCAGAGAACTTGTGTTGTTGATGTTGTAGCCATGGGCCTCATTCTTCTAGCGATATTATTAATAAGCAAATAAATTAAATATAGCCGTTGGCTATTTATTTATTTGGAGCCGATTTTTTGAAGAGACACTTCTATTTGTAATTTATATTTTTTATTAATGATGGCCGACTTCATCTAAATAATCGCCACCTTTTGTGGAAGACGCATCCACTCATTTGAGGCCGACCTTTCATCCATGAAGGGACGTGTTGTTTCACAATCACCATATCGAAATGTATATAAGGGAGGCGCTGCTCACTTCTATCATTATCCATTTTTTATTCAAGTCAAGTGCGCACAAGTTTGAAAGAGTTCAATATAAGCAGATCGATATTATTCTTCAAGGAGTTCAATCTTATTCTTTTGATATTGCATCAAGTGTGGTGCTGCTAATTTGGCCTTATGATTGGCCTCATTGTAAAAGTGAATTGCTGTTCATAATTCAATATATAAGTGATATATTGTTGCTGGGTTTTTCTCCCTCAAGAAGGAGGGTTTTCCCAGGGTATATGCTGTGTTAAATTGTTTGAAAGTGTTATATTTTTGCTTATTTAAATTCTAATCCTAAAACTAACAGTGTGCAACAAGAGATTGCTGCTATATATTTCGCTTTTGCTGTGGATAGTGAAATTGATGCTCTTTTCTTGCTCAACCAAGATACAAGATTGTTACCAAGAAAGAATGCTCCTCCACTTGTACTTTTTCTATCAGCAACGCTGTTGACCCAATCCACATTTGTATATGCTGTTGTTGATATGTGGAGCCCGATCAAACTCAGAGTTTAAATTTTCCCCACTTTTCTTGGCGTGTTCGCCCGCCCTTCCCCCCAAATCAATCAACGGGGGAATGCAAGGGGGGCAAAGCACACGGTGGGGGTTTGGGGGCAACGCCCCCACCAGGGGCTACTAGGGGTAGTGCCCTCGAAGCAAATTTTGCTTGATTTTATTAAAGGAATTTTATTATCAGTTGCTTGTTGTAATTTTGTTATGAATAGTTCTAAAACTGCCTGGAAGTGGATGGTTTTTTTTTGCCACGAATGAATTCAAATAGTCACGATTTGAATGGTCAGCACCAAGGGTGTGCATGGAAGAACAACCATGTGGTGTTTGATTTTGTTATTGTAGGGCGTGTGAAGTGTGTGGAAGAAGTTGCAGGTCGTGGGTAGTGATAGAAAGAGTTAACACAGGTTAAGCATTGGGCGCATGTAGCATTGTGCACAGAAATACAGAGTAGTGGATATCGTTTGAAACGATTGTTGCACGTTGTAGCTATTATTGCGGGTTATTTGTATTGTATATTTGCTAGGAATTATTAATATATAGGATTGTTGTTTGTGGACGTAGCCCGAGAATTGGGTGAACCACGTTAAAACTCTTGTTGTCTTCTTGCCGTTTTTGTGAATTGTTCATTCCTCTGTTATTTTTGTTTTGTATTTAATTCATCTGCATATGATTGATAATTCGTTCCCTTTATTTCCTGCTTGCATTTCCTAACAAGTGGTATTGGAGCAGGTTGTGTCCAATAGTTTTGGTAGAAAGGTCTCATGGTTGAGTGGGAGTAATGGCAGACGAGGGGAAATTGAAGGTTAACAAATTCAATGGGAAGAATTATCAGTTATGGAAGATGTAGATGGAGGACTATCTCCATTTGAAAGATTTATGGTAGTCGTTCCAAGGGAAAGCAAAGAAACCAATGACATTGTTTGATGAGGAATGGGAAATTTTGGACGGAAAGGCATTGGGCAGTGTTAGGTTGTGCCTGACCCCATTGGTGGCATTCAATATTTCACAAGTGAAGACAACAAAAGAGTTGATGTAGACATTGGCAAAGTTATATGAAAAGCCTTCAGCTTCAAACAAGGTATTCTTAATGAAGCGTTTGTTTAATATGAAAATGGTAGAAGGTGGATTGGTTATTGATCACTTAAATGAGTTTAATACGGTTACCAATCAATTGACTTTTGTAAAAGTTTATTTTGATGAAGAAGTTAGAGCTCTCTTGATATTATGTTCTTTCCCTGAAAGCTAAGATAGCTTGGTTATGGCGGTTAGTAACTTTGTTTCTAGTTCGAATACATTGAAATTTGATGATGTTGTTGGTGTGTTTTGAGCAAGGAAATTCGTAGGAAAAACATAGTTGCTTCTACATCAAGCAGTGTTTTGAATGCAGAAAGCAGGGGCAGATCAAAGGAGAGAGGAAAAGGTTTTGGAGGTTGTGGGAAGTCATGAGGAAAATCAAAGGACAAAAGGTCACAATCTAGATGAAAGAAGGATTGCTGGTATTGTGGCAAACCGGGTCATTTGAAGAAAGATTGTTGGTCTTGGAAAAATAAAGGAGACAAACAAGATGGCAATAAGGAGGAAAATGTGTTAAGGAAATCTAAAGATAATGCTTTGATTCTTTCCCTTGATAATGTTGATGATTTGTGGGTTTTAGATTTAGGGGCCTCATTTCATGCTACGCCCCATAGAAGTTATTTTCTTGATTATGTCCAAGGGGATTTTGGGCTGGTTTATTGAGGAGATAATGAACCCTGTCAGATTGTTGGAAAGGGGAGAATTAAGATCAAGTTGCAGAATGGGAATCATTGGCTACTACAAGAGGTAAGGCATATTCCAAGGTTGAGTAGGAATTTAATTTCAGTAGGGAAGCTAGGTGAATGAAGGTTGCATTGTTACTTTTAGTGATAGAGTTTGGAAGGTTACTAAAGGTGCCTCAGTAGTAGCAAAAGGTGTGAATGTAGGCACCTTATGATTTTTTATATGGGTCATACTATTACTTCTACTTTAGTTGCAGAGAAAAATCAAACAGGAAAGTTGCTGGGAAAATAGCTAAAATAGTTGTTGCGGGTTCGACAGTGGTTGTTGCAGGTTTTATAACAAACTCAGGAACAATTGTTGTGGGTTCATAGGCAAAGACTGAAACAGTTGCTATGGGTTCTCAGATAGTAGTGTGGCATGATAGACTTGGGCACATGAGTGAAAAAGGTATGAAAGTACTTCATTCTAGGAAGTTATTACCAGGTTTGAAATGTATTAATATGGATTTTTGTGAAAGTTGTGTGTATGGAAAATAAAAGAGGGTCAGATTTCTCAAGGATGGGAAGCAAAAGAAAGATGAGAAGTTGGAGCTTGTGCATACGGATGTATGGGGAGTAGCTCAGGTATCTTCTCTCGTGGCTCTTGGTATTATGTTACTTTTATAGATGATGCAACTACTAAGACTTGAATTTATTTCCTTAAACAAAAATCTGATGTGTTTGAAACATTTAAGAAATGGAGAAGCTTGGTTGATAATGAGATAGGTAAAAGATTAAAATGTCTCAAATCTGATAATAGTGGTGAGTATTGTAGCTAAGAATTTGAGAATTATTGTTCATCTCATGGAATTCGGAGGCAAAAAATGGTTCTAGGGATTTTACAAGAGAATGGAGCGGCTAAGCGTATGAATAGGACAATAATGGAGTGTGCACAAAGTATGAGATTGCATGCTGGGTTGCCTTTAAACTTGTGGGTAGAGGATTTTAACACCGCTGTTTATTTAATTAACAGAGGCCCTTCAGTTCCTTTGGGCTATGGTATTCTAGAGGAAGCATGGATAGGTAAGAAAGTGAGTTATTCTTTTCTCACAACCTTCGGTTGTGAAGCATTTGCACATGTTGATACTGAAAATAGAACCAAGTTGGAAGCAAAATCGAAAAAGTGTATCTTTGTTGGATATGGCATTGATGAATTTGGTTATAGGCTTTGGGATTTTAAAAATTTGAAAATTGTGAAGCAAGGATGTTGTATTCAATGAGGTGTTGTACAAAGATCAATTGCAGCAGCATGAGAAGAAAGAGACGGATTATGTGGTGCTGGATGATACTCCGGACAACGATGTTCCAGTGGTTCCTCATGCTCTGCAACAACAACAACAAGAAATACCACAAACTCTAGTGAATGTTAGACGATCAACAAGGATAAGTAGACCTCTCGAAATATTTTCTCCCTCTTTGTATTCTATTTTGTTAACTAATGCTGGTGAACCAGAAGGGTATGATGAGGCTATGCAGGTGGATACAAAAGATCAATGGGAGTGAGGAATGGAAGAAGAAACAGACTCGTTGAATTATGCAAGTTGCTTGCAGGTAAAAAGGCTTTACTAAATAAATGGGTTTATACTTTATAGGTTGAAAGAGGAAGGAGGTAAGAAAATATTTAAAAGCCAAACTTGTAGTTAAGGGATTTGCACAGAAAAAGGGCATTGATTTTGATGAGATATTTTCTTTGGCTGTTAAAATGACTTCTATTTATACTGTTTTAAGTACAAATGATAGGCACCTCAAGATATTTCCAATGCCCTCCCAGTTTGGTATAGCCTAGCAAGGACATTGGTACGACCAAGCAACATTAAATATGCTCCATGAAATTTGTACAGTCTGCAAGGGTAATGACAACAGCGATTCCAAACAACAAACAAAGAAAGGAAACACTGCAAACTTACCCACAAAATGGCGTCCAATTGGTATATTACGGCTTGCAGGTACAAGCTGTACAACCCAACAACATTTTTCTTTAATCGTTCTCTTTCCAAAACAAAATCTTAGACAAAACTTTACAAACACTCCCAATAATCGACAACATCAAAATACATCCATGATTGCAATTCCTGAATTGAAAATTCACTTTGAAGCACAATGGTGATCCCTGTATGAAACCACTCGGCTAGCTAGGGGAATTTTCGTCCTCAAGAAGCTTTGGAAGAACTCAAGCTCATTCCAACAGCGTAACAATATCATTCTCTAGTCTAAACCTCCAAATGAGCCCTCAACCTCCTTTTATAAATTTTCTTGGAGGGAAATAACCAATTTTAAAATATAATAAATTCTTTTTTTCTATGCTTCACGGAGTTTCGGAGACAGGGGCATGTTTCTGGTACGGGGTACTTTTAGGCTATTTTTTAGGGGATGATTGTTAAAAAAATAGGGAAATTTTTAAAAATATAGAGAAATTTCAAATGTTCATAGCATAACATTGATAAAGCATTCATCATAGACATTGTAGAAGCTTAATACAAAGCATCGGACTTGAATTGAGATTTAGTAGAGAAAAAAGCTATTGACATGCTTCATGTGTAGGTCAATAATGTTTCATAACAAGATACGTGTATCAAAAAACAATGGACATGTGTCCAATACTTTGGTTGTGTAGCCATAGTTAGTTTGCTTACAGTTGTCCCCAAAAAGGGGACACTCGTTTAAAACGTTGCTTGAGTAGTCACGGTCTTTTTGTTGTTTCTGCCTTTTCTAATAGAAAAGGTAGAAAATCATAAATACTAGCATGAGCAAACATTAGAAGTGTTTTTGATTTCTAAGGTCCCCTGAATATTATTTGTCATTGAAGAATAAACTACAAAAGTTGCTCGATTATTTTCTATTTCCAATTCTTAATTTAATAGGATTTTCTTGCTATTTTACAAATGAAATAAATTAATGGATGACAACATTTTTCGTACTCTTTTAGGCAGCAAAAATACATTGGATGCACTTTTGAACATGTTATTATGTTGTTGGAACTGCAAGTTTCGCAAAAAAACATAACATTCAGCATAAACTTCTGTCTATGAATATACCTCTTTTTTGTTTTCTATAGAAGAATACAAATATTACTAACCATAATACAATTATTATATAATCTGTTGTTGTTCTGGCTCAATAATATGTTGTTATGATTGGATTGCATTGGATCAAAAATCTGCCACAGAACATATGCGCAACTGATTACAAAGATTGCAAAAGCTCTAAGTTGCTGGTTCTGGTACTGGTTTGGGGGTTCAGCTAAAATTTTTTTTGGGGTTTCGGTTTGTTTTGGGTTTGTTAGTACAAAAAACATGTAAAAACCAAATATATATATATATATATATATATGCAGCCTAGAAGCATGAATTAGGATTAGATAAACAACAAAACCACCATAAACTTGAATGCCATTTAAAAATTGCATGATAAATATTCATCGTTCAAACTTCAATTTGAATATTACAACACTTTTAATCATCAAATGGATTATCTAAATCATCAATATCTAATTCACATTTGTCTTAAATTCTCTTAAAATAGATAAACATCATCAGCTGTTAGAAAATTTCCAATGAAGTTGCTGTAACCATAATATCTAAGCAGCTAACATTGAAAACCACCAAGTTGTTGTGACAATGGGAAAGGATTTATACTAGCACATGAATGACACTAAACAATAGCCTACGTGCAGGAGGTCTCAAATAAATGTATCAACTTGTGATGTCAGAAAATATAGGCTGCTAGTATTGCATTGCTTTGTCCCTTTAAGCCATAAAATACATCCTGGTAAGCATTAGCTAGAGATCTGCATTCAAACCTTGTGGCCTAAAGCTTTGTTTGTTGGGTGTTGTAGGAAATTAGTCTAACACTGTTATTGATTTATGTTTGTTAATTTTAGATCAATAGAGTAGCCATGAATTGCAAGTTGTAACTCGTATCAGTATACAATGGTACTTCTTTTAGGGTTCCATTGGGTGTTGGTCAAAGTCAAAAGGAGAAACCAATTTAAAAAATGCAAAAAAAGTAGTTTTAACTCTACCTAGGCTGTGGGTTCTGCTTGGGTTTGACCTGGGTTTGCTCAGGTTCGACCCAGACGAACCAGGGCTCAATTTGCAGCACCCACAGGCGGACCGACCCAAAACCCGAACCAAGTTTGAACCAGACCCGAATATGCCCCTTAGATTGGCGAACTCGCTAACAGAGCAAAAGCTAGATCAACAATTACAAAGAATGTTATGCTATTTCAATCGGGTTTGATTTGAAATTGGAAAATTATCAATTCAATGAAAAAAATGAAATGCAGTAGGGGACGACTAGCCCTCCTTGGGATGGTCGGGGGATGTCTAGTCCCCTGGCCATCATGGGGACGGCTAGCCGTCCCCTACACGTGGACGTTTCCTAGCCGTCCCCGAGTCCCCGAAATGTTTTGGGTATGGGGATGAGGGTACAAGGCCAAGGGACGCGTCCCTGTGGAGCATAGCTTTTTTTCCCTCACAAACACCTTTTAGGAGAATTAATATTATTTTTCATGTGCAAAGTCCCCCAAGCCTAGGCATCCAACTTAAAACACATTTTAATACCTTTTCAACAAGCTATTACACTAAGTTGTCATTTTAATATTTCCAACATTAGACAACTTAAGTGAATTAATTAAATAATAACTCAATAGCTTACCCAAGTTGCGAAAAGTATCCAAATGACATAATTATGCAATTTTGATCATACCACGGTGATATTGGAGTCATAGGACAACAAATTGAAGCAACTGGTGATTTATTAAAAATAACTTGCTACTCTAAGAAGTTTGGAGAGCCCCCAAAAGGTCAAAAATCAATTATGGAAGCATCACAAGGCTCACCAAGGCCAATTGAGCTCACTGCCAAGAACCAAAGTCACTATTTAACCATCCTTGAGCACCCCAAGAAATTTGGAGTTCTCCGCAGCACACCAATTAGCTTTTGGTAGAACTTGGAAATTGGCTAATTGTTCACAAATCAAAATAGCTTAAAATGGGGACATTACTCTTTGATTATGGCTTTAAAGTTATGGAGCCCCTCTTTAGGATTGCAAGCCTACTTTAGTAAATTTCTATCAAAGAATCTTTCTTAAACTCTAGGCATATTGTGTGCATTTTCCTTATATTTCTTGTTTGTTACCCATAAATAGAAGTATTTACATCTATTGTGGCTCCATGTCAAGAGGCTAAGGATATATATTGGTGTGGTGGTTCATTCTCAACATCTTGTGTTGCTTCCCATAATGGCCAACAAGGTGGTTTCTAAGTTTGTTTGCGAGTGTCTCTAGGAGAGTTTGAAGGATTGCTCAATATAATGGGAGTTGCCCCCTCAGGCAGTGCTTGCTTATCAACAAAAAAAATAAAATAAAAATTATTATATTGATATTATAACATTATTATTATATATTATATATTATTACTATATACTATTATAATAACCCAAAGTTCATGTAATGAAGACAGTACCAAATGCATGTATAGTCCTAGAACACTATTGACACGTTTCTCTCTTTATAGTAAGGCTGCAAGAAAGTTTCTGTCCTTATTTGAGCAAACAATAAAATAGTGTAGTCAACTTTGTATATTAAAAATGTATTACAGAAATCCCTTTGATTAGGCTCTTAGTGGGGATGTAAAGCATGCTTACTTTTCTTGTCAACTAAATAAATATTTTCGATCAGCTTTATAAATTTTTCTTTCCGAGATTTTAATTATTAATATTCAAGCATCATCAGTTTCCTTGATGACTAGCTTATACATCGGGCTCTTGGAATACCAAAGACACGATTGCATTTCTTTCTTGTACAGATTTGAGGTGATTTCTCTGTAATTGAACTTGTCAATGTTGGTACTATTGATGAATAAAAAATTCAACCAACAAACCTTCTAAATAACTTAAGGTCTATATGTTAAACTCCAAGTTCCATTGACCACACAAAACTAATGTTGGATGCCATCTCTTCTCATTTCCATGTAGAATTCAGATTCAGATTGAGAATGTACTTTCAATTTCTAATATTACTTGTGAAATTTATTGTGGCCAAATTTGCTCTCCAGAAAAATGATATGCATGGAGCATGAGTTAAATATACATTTCTAAAATGTGGTAAGCCTAGAGCTCCTTGGTAGAGCATGTTAATTGAATTTTATAGTACTCAAAATTGAAAAAACTAATATTTAGGTTGTCTTTAGCTGTGACTAAAACCTCAAAGCTGAAATGATATTGACATTTATTCCAAACTGATATTTGTTGTACACGTGTCACTATGCGACAATAACTTAAAATGTGCACGTCTTAGCTAAACATGGTTTTAAAATTCAATGCCAAATACTTTATCCTTTTGAGGACCTAGTCATTCAAGTTTTTTAATCTTTTTGGAATAAATTTTCATTTTTTTTATGAAGTACATTTTTGCTTTTTGTGTGAATTTCTTTTGGTATGCACTTTATTATATTTTGTGCGTACTTGTATTATGTGGCCATGGTCCAAACTCTGAAGTACTAACATATCCAGTAACTCCTTGAAAAGTATTTAAGTATGATAATTCTGCTTTCTGAATTGACCATCTCTTTCAGTTGAGTATGTTTCTTATGATAGATTCATTGTTTTGCAGATAAAGCCAAAAGTTGGTACAGTTTGTTTTGGGGTTGCTGCCAGCCACAGTGCACTGATTCTTGCTGGTGGAGAGAAGGGAATGCGCTATGGGATGCCAAACTGTCGGATCATGATACATCAACCTCAGGGAGGTTTTGAGGTATAATTTGATAGCACAAACTATTTATGCACGTCTCATTTCATATACTATCATATATCTTCCATGTAAAAACCTGTGTCTATTATTATTGGGTAGCCTTGAATTTCAACTGAACCTTCTCTTCTATCTGATTTTTTTGCCAGGGTGACATTATAAAAGTAAGGCCACAAGTGGAGGAACTAGCTTCGAATCAGGATGTGAGTGGTCAATCCTTGCTTTGTAACTCATGCATGCCTACATATTTCGTATGGTCTTTTGTAGTGGATTAATTAAGTACTATTCTAATAATGCCTACAAAGTCATGATGTAGTTAGCATTGTTATGCTTGTGCTGTCATTAGCACATTATTGTGCATAGGTGGCTTATTTGTTGTGAGGTTGTTTCTCATTGGGAGGGATGTAGTTCAATTCTTTGGATTGTTTGATGAGACTCTTTGCAGTGTATTTCTTCAATGACTCTAGATTACAATGATTTTATGGTGTCAAAGCAAATTGATTGTTACACCCTTAATCCTATAGTGTGCATAGGGATATGTGTAATGTCCCCAATTTCCAGATAGTCACCACTGAATTAATTTAATTAATTAAATATTAAATTGTGCTAAATTAATAATTGTGGACATTTATATTTAATTAATTAATAGAACGTTAAGTCAATGGGGTTGTGCTTAAATGGCAAGGCCATATAGTTCTCAAGATGGAGATGCATGTTCAAATTCTCACAAGTGACATCTTAAGTTGGAATTCCAAGTGTGGCTCTTAGACTTCCATTGTGGCTTCTTGGTTGAATAAAGTTGAATAAGTGCTTCTAAGTTGAATATGTTGATGGGGAGGAGGTCCCCCTTGTGACCTCCATTGGTGTGGGGCCAATCTAAATAATCCCTCCTTACTGATCAAAAGAAAAAAGAAAAAAATAAAACGTTAAAATAACTTTATTAAATAATATGCTCAAATATTAAATAAAGTTATTTTTTAATGACATATATTTTAATATTAAAATATGAAAAGGTGGTTGACTATAAAAGGTGGCAAAAAGGAATTCAATGTATCATTTTGAAATTATCTTTTGGACAAATTCGGAATTTAGGGAGCTTGGCTTTTTGGAGCTTGAGGACAAAAACCCTTGTGTTCAAAGGATTGGACGAAAACCCAAATCCTTCTACACACGGATTCAAGTCAGGATTCACATTTGAGCATCAATGAATGTTTGATCGATTTGAAGAAATTTGTGAAGTTTCCTTCGGAAAAAAAATTTCAGGGATAGACGTTGAACAATGTGCAGATTGAGTTAATAGGTGATATTTATTTATTTTTATGAGCTGCAATCTTCCAAGTTTGTGTATACTTGAACAACTTTATTGGCCATGTATTCTTGTGTGGGACGGTTATTGATCAAAGAGCTGTAGGTTTTTATTTATGGCACTACATTTATCTGCATGAGTTCATAGGATATAGAGAAGGAATCGCCAACTTATTAATATTCATATCTTCCACTTTAAGTGTCGTCGCCAAGATTTCCTTACTCCTTAGGAGTCACATCTGCTCATATCAAACACCTTCTACTAGCGGTTTCAATCAAGGGTGATGTGGAGCGCAAAAAGAGTCCGCTAGCCAAGGGAAAAATAGCTGCGGGTCCCATTTTCTACCGCCACCTCCCCTCTCTAATTTATATATTGAATAACCTAAGGTGTCGACATCTTACTTGGGAGGTGCACTATCTTTAAAGGAGTGATATTATTCATTTGCAACTGCATCTAGTATCACAATCTAAGGGATTTAATTGGCATCAAACTGCTCACATGTTCAGGTCAGAAATACCACATATTTAATTTACTGTGAAGTGAGTCCAAAGAATACTTGTATATGTTGAGTTATGATACATGCACATTCCATGGAACCTTTATAAAAGTATATTTCGATATTGTGAATCATTTACAATGTATGTTGTCATGAATAATATATCAATGGGAAATGCTTCTGTGTGACTTGTAAAGAAACATTCATCTTTTGGAGAGAACATCAAAAACTTATTCAAAACTGTATCATGGAAATTGTTTAACAAAATGTCTGATTGTGAAAAGTGGAAAAATCGGGAAATTTTTTGCATATAATTTGCTCTGGGATATTTCAATATAAGTAGGTATGTTGGCCTAGGTCGCATCCATGGCATAAGTATTGTATATATAGGAGGTAGAGGATAGCTTATTATCATCATATTGTGAATTGTATTCTTATTGGAGAATTTTGGAGGTTTGCCCCCTCAAAGTTGTTAATTTTTCACAAGTAAAATCAAGTATTTGTAGAATTTTTCCTACAATATTCTTCTTTTGTGCAATTTATTTTATTACAAATGGTATTAGAGCATGCTCTTGGCATTTGGAAGGCAAGAAACAAACATTTTTTCTTGATTTAGGAGGTCAAATTGTGAAGCACAAATCTCTTTTGATTTGAAGAGTTATTTTATTTTTTTCGGAGGGTTGAGCAAGGACATATTGAAGCTGCTTCAGTCTAGATTTGAGGTCATTTGGAACAGATTTGAAGGAGTTGTTACAAAATTAGGGTTTCCACCAAATTTGCTCCCAGCGATGTATAATAACTATAAAAAAAAATTTTTTGGAGGGTGGATCAAGTACATGTTGAAGCTGGTATAGTCTAGATTTGAGGTCATTTGGAATAGAATTGAAGGAATTGTTGCGAAACTAGTGTTTCCACCAATTTCTTTTCCAAGGCTACAAATCAAGGAAATTCATGGAGATATTTATTGACAAGTGAGATAGGCCTTGATAGGTTATTTTAAAAATTTAGATTATCTTGATTTGTTTTGAGTAAGTTATTGTGAAAACTATATTGGTGACATTTGATAGGGGTTTCAACAAGAGGCAAAGGAAGGAATCTTATCACTTTGGAAAAGACTCCTGACAAAGATGATCCATTAGTATAGGATAGGGATTATGGGAAGAAACCAACAAGATGAAGGATGAAATCTTGCCAAGGGTGGAAGTTATTATAGGAGATCTCATGGCAAAGTTTGAATGAGTATTTTCTCACCAAGGTTCTAGTGATTCCTAATTGATAGAGTCACATTGCAAGACTTGGGAATAAAATGATCTTCTAAGGGACGTGATGATTTTTGGTTTGACTCAGATCTAAAGATGGTGCATCACTCTAAATAATTCTACGACTAGGTACTTCACACCAAAGATGGATATGCGAAAGTCTAATGGTAAGGACCTAACCATTGGCTCTACCAAATGGAGTGGTTCTTTGATTTTCATTATGTTCTACGACCACAAAAGGTTGTAATGGAATTCTTATATTGGAAATAGACCAATTCATTTGGTATCCATTAGCTATGTGAAGAGAAGAAAAGAAGGGATTGTTGTTACTTGGTTAGTTTTTGAAGAAGCACTCACTATAAATTATGGCGACAATCTTATGATAGCTACTTCAACTAGATGACCGGATTAAAGCAAATAGGTACAATAAAGGATACACTCAACAATTCCAACCCTTGTCTTTAAGAGTGGAGCATGTTATAGAGGAAAATTTGAAGGAATTATTATTTTTGGTGGTTTAAAGGACCACATCAAATATGAGGTACACATGCACAATGCAACTTAGTTGTCCTAAGCAATGATAATGGAAAGGAGGTAGAGGAAAAGGTTTTGGGTAACAAAAGGGAGTAATTTGCTAGCAACAAAGATTGGAGGACCCTTTCTTCCTCGTTTCTCCAACCTATGAAATTGACACCTCAACATATTGAAGAAAAAAGGTCCAAGGAGTTATATTTCAACTATATGGAAAATACAGTAGAGGACATAAATGTGTTAAGAAGAAATTGTTCTACATTGAGGGCACCTATGATGAAGAGGCAATAGTGTTTGGAGAAGACTCATTGGATGTCCAACCATCTCTTGCCATGCATTGTCAAGTATTCATAGCCTGTAAACCCTTAAGATATTGGGTTTCCTTAAATAACATAAGGTAACAATATTGATTGACTCAAGTTGTACTCATGACTTCTTCAACAATAAGTTGGCAACACAATTGAATTGTTTCATTGTCCAACCTCAAAATTTTAGGTTATGATTGTAGATGGAGGTACATTCATTAGCTCAAGAAAACACGACAATATTAAACTTCCATTGAAGAGTACATGCTTGATTGTCTTGTGTTTGCTATCCCAATGGCTAGAGTAGACATTGTTTTGGGAGTCCAGTGGCTCACTACGTTAGAACAATTGAGATGAACTTCTAGGAGTTGTTCAAACATTTTTCACTTTAAGGATAAAACATTTGAATGAAGGGTGTTGCATGCAAAATATCCATAGATGGTAAGTTTGCATTAAATGCATAAGATGCTTAACAAGGGGGTAGATAAGGGTGTGGCTTTATTATTGTCATCGAATGTACAATAGTCAAATATTCCTGCATTGCCAAATCCACAAGCTATTGTGAGGGATAGGCCAAAGGATTGCCTCTTGAAGGAGATCTTGATTAGGCCATTTGATCAATGCTAGGGTACCATGTGACATCCTTCACCTTTTCTTCAAAGGTACACCAAAAGATTAGAGAAATGGAGGAACACATTCAATAGCAAGAGGTACCCTCTAGTCTCAAGGAGAACAAAGCAAAGGCACATAACAAAATGAAGAGGCAAGCAAATTAGTGCAAAATTCTAACACAGATAGTTCTACTCGAGTTAAATCTAGAGGAATTGTCCATAACTTTGTAATCATCACTAATGGATTCGAGGACAGCCTTTGGTCGCGGGCTTTAACTTGGAGCCACCAGGGTGCTTCTTAATTACATAGAAGAAGAAAAGAAGAAACTCTCCTGCCATCCAAGGCCAGAGAGTTATGGAAGAGGGGGATAATCTAGTGATACCAACTCGGTGACAAGCTTGAGGGTGATATAAACTTGGTCATGAGGCAGCATACTGAGTCTGCCATAGTCTTGGACCAGCCCTATAATTGGTAGAATGTCAAACTGGTGTGCTGCTTTCTGTGCTAATATCCACTGTAGCCACAGGAAATTTGGTATCTCCATCAACCAAAGTAGGTTGTTGAGAAGACGTAATCAATGCATGGGTTAATAGAAGTCACTGAGATGTAATTGTTGAAGACTTAACAGTATCAGATATCTAAAACTGCAGAGTAGACTGAGTACCAGATCCTTGCTTTTAGGATGTTGTGCTGTATAAAGGAATCTTAGTATTGCACTAATTAGTCATTAGAGAATAAATCCCATATTAAAGGTAGATTTGACTGCAAGGACCACAATTTGACAGAAATGTGACTAAATAAACCTGGACATATCTAAATGTGCAGGACATAAGAGAAAAGACGCCTTTTATACTTATATATTTTGCAGTTAGAAGTTTTATTTTTGAATCATATCAGCTAAAAGGTCAAACAAACATCTGTAGAAATACAAATTCACTCTTGTGGACATGTAGTCTTGGGACATCACATTTTGACCACATTCTTATCCAAATCCTCGAGTCCATTTTATTTCAATTGATAGAATTCTTAAAAATTTACCATTTAGATTTGAGTGGGATTTTATGCATACTTAATGGTAGAGAAAAATTGCTAAGGACATGCATTGTGGCATATTTATTCAAGATGTTCTATTGTAGCTTCAGTAAACATATTCTTCTTTACCTTTTTAAGTTCAGGTTCTTGCTGTGGACAGTGTTCAATTTTGTGTCTTTATTATTTCCATTTCATCATCTTACTGAAGTTTGTATTTATGCTTGTTACTCTGAAACTTTGAATATAGAAACTGTTGTCTTTTTCCAAAACATAAGGTGTTTCTGCGTTCCATTTTCTCAATTTCTCTATCTACATTGCTGAGTGCAGAAAATCGATAAGATGTATGCTGCTTTTACTGGTCAACCTTTGGAAATAGTAAAATATCACACTGACCGTGACCGTTTCTTCTCGGCAGCTGAGGTGAGATTTGCATTCAACTAAAAATTGTTGTCTTTAACATATTTGAACTTTTACAGGAAAGCATTAATTCAGATGGCAATTGGTGTAAAGATAGAGGGACTCTTTCTTATGTTTGTTCCTTTTTTTTGAAAGGCTGCTATTAACTTAATATTGTTTTTGTTCTTCAAAATTTTAAAAATACTTAGAAGCTTTAATTTCATTAGTATATATATTGAAGCTTAGAACAGTTTTATCACTAGAGAGATGAAAAGGATTTTGTTTGTTGAAATGCTCCAAAAATAGTATTTTCTTCTGTCAGACTTCATTTTTATTGAAGGAAAGCATGTGCTCAAAGCCAGAGTGAAAAGCTATAGCACCAAACAGCTCTAAAAATTCATTATTTCTAAACACAAAGACTTCATCTCAGATTGTGGCATGTCTGGGATATAAATTTCCCTTAAGAAAAACTGGGTTGCTCATCAAAATTTGAGGGCAGAATTGGAGGCAAACAGTATTTGAGTATTTGGAGAACACATGCAAGCTAATCTGAAAATAAGCTTTAATAATATCGAGTCACTGACAGGAGTTTAAAAAAATCAAATTATTTAATTGTGAGCATTAGATGACATGATGAGGGGATGAAATTTTTCCTATACAGGTGTGTGGAGTCGCCAAGAAAAAAATGATGATAGATATTAGAAACTAGAACATTTCATATTGAAACCATCAATCGTGCTTGTTGTGAATGGTAAAGCATTCATCTTATTAACAAAAAAAAAGCTTACAATATATAGAAGTTACAAGCAACTGTAGTCATTTAATGAAATGACCAACCCAACCTAACACCCTCCCTTAATGGTCAATCCATCAACAACACCAAGTTGCCCCCCTAAATTTGACAAACTGATCCGGGCTCAAAGACTTGGTGAGAATATCTGCAGTTGGATCTGCTGTTGGAACATATTGCAGTTGAACTGATCTGTCTTCTACCAGCTTGTGGATGTAGTGACAATGAAGCACAACATGCTTAGTACGTTCATGGAAGACTGGATTTTTGGCCAGTTTGAGCACCCCTTGATTATCAGTGTACAGGGGAGAAGGTCCTGCTTGTGACATGTGCATGTCAGAAAGCTTCCTGCAGAGCCAAACTGCCTCACATGCTGCCTTAACTATTCCTCGATATTCAACTTCAGTCGAGGAAAGAGCCACTGCCTGCTGCTTTTTGCTGGTCCATGTTACAGCTGTTGGAAATGTTGTCATTGATGTCAAATTGTCGTTGTTGTCAAACACCACAAATTGTACAGATATAACCAAACAAAATACAAAGAACATGGATCATTCATAATTCATTCAATCAGTTCATATCAGTTTGAAGTATATTATTGAAGAAAAGAATATCATAAGGAACATGTGTTGTGATCAAAAGCTAATTACAATCATGAAGTTTGCAGAGGTTAATAGAGTTTGGAAATGATCAAGAAAGCATCAAGAAATAAATGGAGTCTGCTGTTTTTAATGATTGCTGAGATTGAGGAAATCCTACAGATTGAAGATTAATAAATCTGAAGTAACTTAAGTAACATATTTGAAAGATGTATGAGGTCAATCAGATGACAGTGTGAGTCAAGGAAGCAAGGACTCAATCCTCTTACTAGAAAGAAAAATTACTACAGAGAAATGAATGCTACAGATTGGTCAATCATTAAAAACCTGAACTATATTGTTAAGAGAAGTCGTGTGTTAAAGAAGATTATTTTCTGAAGTCAATTGCCTCCAGCTTTTAATAAACAAAAGATAAACAAAAGGGGAGCGATTTATTTTTGCTAGACAAAAGATAAACAAAGCCACGACTTTTCAAGAAGAACAAAAAGTCACGACTTGGCTTCAGATTAATTAAAACACAAATTAAATAAATTTGTATCTTCTAAAAGACACGATGAAGAAAGAGGCATGAAAAATCACGACTCCAAAAAGTGTCTCTATTTAGTGATAAAAATTAATAAAAACAAAAAGATGCGATTCCTCTAAATAAGACAAAATTTGTCTTATTCACAAGCCATCAAAAAGGTGCTATTTTGTCTTATTCTTGATTGAGGAAGAGGTGCGATCTTATCAAGACAAATATTTAAGTCAAACAATGATTTATTAAAAAGCATCAAAGGACATGATTATTCAAGGAAATGATACGATGGTTTAAAAGACTTTCACAAGCCAAAATAACTAATCAAACAGGTACAAAGAGATGCAATTCCATAAAAGGACGTGATCTTTTGAGTAATACTGTTTAGAAGAGGCAGATCTCTAATGAGATGTCCTTCCACGAGATGATGCAACATATGGAGAATATATATATATTTGATATTCAAAAACAGTAGTGGGTGTGTGTGTGTAGTATGTGTGAAATAAAGATTATATCATAAAACACGTGTTGGGTGAAAATTGTATATCATCCGAAGAATAGAGAGATATGTGGTATGGATTTTATTGATTATTATTTATAATAAAGAAAGAGAATGATCTGAATCTGTGTGTGCATAAAATGAAAATCATTTGAAGATTGAAGAAAATGATGTGTGGAATAATCAATACATCTTAAAGCATAAATACTGTGAGTATTGTGTGTAAAATTAATGCTTTCAGAAGTAGAAAAAGTTGAGTATTGTGTTGAATAATTGTCTTATTCTTAAATCACAATTGAGAGTAAAATAAGTAATATCAGAAGATTTGAGAAACAAATTTTTGAGACTTGAAGAATATACAAAGGCAGAGAAAATCAGTTCTATACAGTTTTACAAAAGTAATAAGTGCAGATTTAAAGAGGAGTATGTGCATATTAGAGAGTATCTTGAAGACTAAATTTATGAGAAGATTGTGAATGGTTATGATCAGTTTTCTAAAAGGAGACTGCACAGTTTGGATCAGATTTGTGAAGAATACATGCAGATCTTATAAAGCAGATTGAAGTGGAATAAGTGCAGATTTTGGATACAGTAATAAGTATTAAAGGAAAACATATACATCAGATTTGTAAGAAGGTTGTTTGAGCAGAATTGTCCATCATCTGTTGAGGAAGCAACAATTGAAGGTGGAATGTTATCATTCAAATTATAATCTTTGCTAGGTTGGTGCTTGGCAAGTAGGGGTTGGTACTCCTTGTAGGTTGGTGCCTACTAAATCAGCTTTAGGGGTGATTGCTCCTTGTAGGTTGGTGCCTACTAAATGAGAAATAAGGGTTGGTGCTCTTTGTAGGTTGGTGCCTACTAAACTACATAATTGATTCAAGTAGGTTGGTGCCTACATTCTTTGTAAAAGCATATATAATTCATAAAGTACATTATTTGTACCATGGTTTTATCCCACAAGGGTTTCCACGTAAAATCTTGGTGTCAACTTGTTCATACTGTGATATTCTTGCATAGTTGATTTGTGTTAGAGTTTGAAGTTGATAAGAAGTTTAAGAGGGTAAAAGTTTGTTGATATACTGATTCACCCCCCCCCTCTCAGTATATCTTTGTGCTCTTCAACAGCACTTGTACCCAAACTGAATACTTATCTAGAAGTGGATTTTCTGCCATACACTGAATCGGCCCAATCTAAATTTGTATAACCAATCAGCTTTGGATCCTTGCACCTGCCATACAGAATGCCATAATCATAAGTGCCCTTAACATATCTCAGCACTCGCCTCGCTGCAATCCAATGATGAGCTTTTGGAGTTGTCATGAAGCGAGAAATGTAGCTCATTGCAAAATTGATGTCAGGTCTAGTGGCAGTGAGGTAGATGAGATTGCCCACTAGTTGCCTGAATGTCGTTTCGTCGACCGAAGGTGAATCAGAGTTGGCTGACAACTTCAGCCCCTTCTCCATAGGTGTGGAGGTAGGTTTGCAATCCTGCATCTGAAATTTGTCAAGCAAACTTCAAGCATATTTAGACTGAGAGATAAAGATGCTACCAGCAGTCTGCCAAACCTCAATACCCAAACAATAATGGAGAAACCCGAGATATGTCATGTCAAAAGGCTGACACAAATCCTGTTTGATTGCTGCAATCAAATGTGTTGAACTGCCAGTAATGATCAAGTCATCAACATAGACAACAAGAAACAAAATATCATCACCAGAGTGCTTGCAATACAAATTATTATCAGAAGGGCTGCGCTGAAAACCATGATCAACCAAGTACTGATCAATCTTGATGTTTCATGCACAGGGAGCCTGTTTCAGTCCATAGAGTGCTTTCACGAGCCTACAGACTTAATGCTCTTTGCCAACAACCTTGAAACTAGGAGGCAGCGTCATGTAGACTTCTTCCTGCAATTCACCGTTGAGGAAGGCACTCTTAACATCCATTTGATGAACTATCCATCCAAACTGAGTTGCAATAGCGAGAAGAAGATGAATTGTGCTCATCTTGGCAGTAGGAGCAAAAGTTTCCTCATATTCAATGCCCTCCCGCTGTGTGAATCCTCAAGCAACCAATCTGGCCTTGTGTTTATCCAAAGTACCATCAGCATGATACTTAACCTTATAAACCCATTTGCAGCTGATAGGTTTCTTCCCAGGAGGAAGATCAGAAAGAACCCAAGTGTGATTCTTCAGAAGACTATGATATTCTATCGCCATAGCCTTTTCCCACTCTGGAATTCCTTTAGCCTCTGAATACGTCTGATGCTCATAGATGCTGTGGATGTTGGCCATAAGAGCAAAAATGGTTGTGTTGTTGCTTGCTCTTTCTATGAGTTGCTCGACCCTCAATGAGTTCATCATTATGAAGACCCCCAATAGTCTTGAGCCGCCACTTAGGCCGTCGAGTAGAAGTACCAACATCTGGAATAGGAGAAACAACATCTCCTGGGATTTTTGGAACAAAGTCATCTGGATGTGATTCCTGAGGAAAATCAGGTGGTGCTAGATCATGATTGGTAGACTCCTCATCTTCAGAGTCAAAATGCTCTGAAGACCTCCCATCAGGGGAACCAAGAGGTAGACGAACACCCTCATAAGAAACCTTCACAGGTTGATCTGCAGGACTGGTAGTAGGAACAAATGGACCGGTAATCTCATCAATCACAACATCACGACTAAATATGAGACAATTTGTCTCAATGTCAATCAACCTGTATGCCTTGTGATTGTCGTTGTAACTAGTAAACATAAGTGTCTGGCTCTTGGAGTCCAACTTGGCATGCTTGGCGTCTGGAATCCATACATGAGCTGTAGAACCAAAGACTTTCAGATGGCCCACCTTAGGCTTACGTCCTGACCAGGCTTCTTCTGGAGTCATCTTCTTAACAGCTTGTGTAGGTTACCGATTCAAGAGGTAGACTGCAGTATAAACTGCTTCAGCCTAGTATTTCTTAGGTACATTTTTGTACTCCAGCATAGAACGAGCCATTTCAATGATGGTGCGATTCCTACGTTCAATGACACCATTTTGCTGAGGGGTGTATGGTGTGGTAAGTTGGCGCTTAATGCCATGTGCAGTACAAAAAGTAGAGAGGTCTGCTGAACAAAACTCCCCCCCATTATCTGACCTTAGAGTGACAATTTGAGAACCTGATTCTTTCTCAACTAAGGCCTTACTGTTGAAATGTACTGAACACATTTGATTTATGTTTGAGAAAATACACCCACATTTTTTGATTGAAATTATCAACAAATAATAAAAAGTACCTGGACCCAGTAACAGATGGAGTGTTCATTGGTCCACATACATCAGCGTGAACCAATTGAAGTACCTTGGAGGCTTGCCAAGAATCACCATCTGAGAATGGTGTCCGATGTTGCTTCCCAGCTTGACAGGCTCCACAAATTCCATGATTTTGAGTTTGGATCTCAAGTAGACTAGCAACCAAACCCTCCCGAGACAGTTGAGAGAGATAGTGCACATTCAAGTGCCCATAACGTTGATGCCAAAGTTTGTTGATGGTTGTACTCCTAGCTGCCAAAGCGTGCTCCTGAGAATCACCAAAATCAACAAGTCTATAGTTATACAGACCATGATCCTCAAGTCCCATAGCGATTGTAGTATGAGTCTCCCTATCAATGATGTTGCAGGTGGACGAATTGAAAACAACATCCAACTGGGGAGAATGCCTCATGATCTGACTAACTGAGAGAAGGTTATGTTCCATGCTTGGAACATAGTACACATCGAGAAAGAGTAAATTTCTTCCTCCCGAGCGAATCTGGACAGTGCCCTTACCAACAACTGTGTACTCTTTGCCTCCTCCAAAAATGATAGAATCAGAGAATGGTTCAAATTTTGTGAACCAATCCTGACAATGAGTAAAATGTTGTGAAGCCCTAGAATCAATATACCAAGCAAAAGATAGTATTGGATCTGCTGTGCGCTTGGCCATAAAAGCATAGAATGCAGATTCTTTCTGCTTAGTGTGCTCTGCGACATTTGCCTTTTGTTGAGACTCTCCCTGCTTCTTTTGTTCAGAAGCCAATCAAACCCGATAGTCAGCCTTCATGTGACCATATTTATGGCAGTAATTACACTGAACGTTCTTCTTGCTGTCCTGAGAAGAACCAGAGCCTTTCGGTTGAGAAGATTGAGCCTTCCCTTTGTTCGTAGCAGAAGATTTGGTAGAAAACACTTGCTCTGTGGAGGTGGAATTGGTACTGCTCCCAAACTGCTATCTCCAGCGATCCTGTTGCAAAAGGATAGTACATAGCTCTGAAAACTTCAGATCAACATTAGTAGACGTAATGTTGATAGTCTCAATGAAATGTTCATAAGACCTAGGTAGGCTTTTTAGAGTGATCACGACCATGTCCTCTTCCTCCATCTTTCGACCAATAGCTTCTAGCTGGTCGCGAATGTCCTTTATCTTTGTCAGATGCTCCTAGAGAGGGTTCTTCTCGTCCATCATTATCGAAAAGAGCATGTTCTTAAGAAAGAACGCACGACTCTTATCTAACGTTTCATGGAGATCCTTCAAGTATGTCTAGACCTTAGCAGCTGTTTTGCCTGACGGCACTTGTGGGAGTTGGTTGTCAGTGATTGAAAGCTTAATGAGCATGACAGCTTCTCGGTTGCGTTCATCCCATTTGTCTTGGGTCTTTTCCGGCAACAGTGGGATGGGTTGAGTTCCCCAAAACTGTTAAGTTTAGTGATCAGATTAAATGCACAGAAATTAATTCAAAATCAGACACAATAACACAACAGATACCCTGGGAAAACCCTCCTCTTGAGGGAGAAAAACCCTGCAACAATATATCACTTATATATTGAACAATAATGAAGTCACTTTTACAATAGAGGCCGAAATGAAGGCCTAACACATGCACTTCAATCTGATACAGTGGAATATCAGATTGAAGATAATCTCAGCCAACTATATAAATCGATTTCCTCTCAAATGATAAACTTGAACTGCCTTAGTAGGAATTCGCACTTCAAAGAATAATATCGAACTACTCCAATTGATGATGAACAATGTAAATGCCAATGAATATATATACAAATAAGAGATGAAGAGTCGTGTCTCTCCAAGACAAGTCGGCCTGAATAGAAGAATGAGTCTTAACAATAAAGTATAACCAATCGTAACTCTTCAAGAGGTCGGCCTCATAGCAAATTGTGCCTCCAGGTGAAGAGATGTCAGCCTTGATAAATAGATGACTTTCAATAACAAATATAAATCTTGATTAGTGAAAGACGTATCTCTTCATGTGTCTTGAGTCGGCCCAGATTGATCATTATAAATATAATTCAAATAGCCGTTTAGGCTATATTTGAATTACCTCCAAATGCGGATCTGGAAGATGCAGCCCGATGCTGCTAAAGCATCAACAAAAACGACCTAATCGAGGCAACGATATTCAAATATCGTAATCATGCGCTACTTCTAGGTGTTGTAATTCTTCTCATTGAACTTCTGGCTGCTTTCAAGCATTATATTTGTCAGAGATGCCATCACGTACAATGAGGTCAAACTGGTGAAGGCAAAATGAAAACAAAAAGAGCACAAATTTAAAGCAGAAACCCTAGCACGGATTTCGAGGCACTTTGAAGACAAAACCCAAAAGATCCGAAGAGTACCAAAAAAATGTTGCTGAAAACCCAAAAAAAATTCTGAATACCCAGAAAATTTCGTCAACACCCACTTGCGCAAATTTTGAGGCATGAACTTCGAGACACCCAGAAAAATCTAACGACGACCCAGTTGAGATCTTGAAAAACGCATAAGGAATATGTAATCCAAAAAATTTTCTTAGTTTAGATGAAGAAGATATGAGCAAAACCCTAGTCGGCCAAACTTTTCTTCAAAAAATGCAGAAAAAATTACTAGAAACTGTGGGTAAAGCCCTAGCAGCAGCAGAAAACAGAGGGTTTAAATAAAAACCCTAGGCGCAGACCAGAAAGAACAAGCGATTTAGAAAAAAATCGCATTTGCAAGAGCATGGCCGTGGCAAAAAACGTGGGCTGAATAGGAGAAAGGTCACACCAAAAAAAAAAAAGCATCTAAAAATAGGTAAAAACGCGACCAAGGAGTTTCCTGAAAGAAACTTAGGGTTTTTTTTTGTTACAAGAGAAAGGTCGTGCCAAAAAAATGCGAGCAGATAACATAGAAAAACATGACTGAGAAAGAACAAAATGCGTCCAAAAACTAGGGCAAAACAAGTCACGAGACGTCACCAAGAACCAGGCCAAAAAAAAAACATGCGAACACCAATATCAGACGCGAATGAAGAAATCATAGGAGGAAGAAATCGCGTTCTTTTTTAGAAAAAAGCGCACCCTAGTAGAAGTCGCGACCACTAAAAATCTCCTTCAATTTTTTTTTTAGAAAAAAATGCCCAGAAACCTTGGTCAGCTTTGGTACCATGTGAATGGTAAAGCATTCATCTTATTAACAGAAAAAAAAGCTTACAATATATAGAAGTTACAAGCAACTGTAGTCATTTAATGAAATGACCAACCCAACCTACCTATTACTGTAGATAGACATAAAGAAAACTAAACTAACTTAATACATCATAACATTGACCATTAACAATAAAGAAGTATAATATTCTAACACTTGTTGGTAAGCGAATTGGCACTTGAAATGATACTTTGACTCACCCAATGGAAAGTGACAATGATGCACCGACAGTTGGAGAGATTGCTTATGAAATAGCAACCTTCCTTTGCATTTGAGAGGGGCAGCTCCCTCGTATGATCTTATTTGGATTTTTAGATAAAAGTGAAAATAAACTTAAACACACTCACTATCAAGATCATAGACTACATGTATGAGCTCCATAATGATTTTTGATCTTCAAAATAGTAACACTTTCAAATCAAGATAGTAGGAAATGAAAATGCCCCAAATGTGATTTATGAAAGATTGACTATTAGTTGTCACAAACAAGATGAAGGATAACAAAGCTCATCATCAACTTAACATACGAATAAAATTAATGATGACACATAGAAAACACCATGAATGCACATCCAAAAATGCTTTCCATTACTTTGTGAAAATATACAACTCCAAAATCCTTTGTGCTCATTTGTGAAAATGCCAAAAGTCCTTTTACAATGACCAAATCTCCATATATATAGGCTTGGCTCCAATAATTACTTCATAACTAACTAATAACTACCGGGAATAACTACTTTTTACAACTTTGATAAAATAAAACTAGTTAAGATTTGACAACCTTTCCCAGAATTAAAGTCTATTTCTAACTTTAGTTACAAAGTAGTGACATAAGTCACATTACATCAATGTTAACTCAACTTAATTCCTAACTCATGATTTAAGAAAATAACTTGATGTTGATTTTCACTGTGTAGCTCCTTTTCCTTTATTCGCATCATTCCCGGCTCTTTTTGAAGAAGTTCCTTGTGTCACATCTTGACTCTGATGAAGAGGTGACTTCGCCTTGTGTGCTCTGAAAAGTTTGACCGCGACAGCAAGGAATTTGTTCTTGGGAATAATAAAGTCATCCTTAATGTCCAAACACTTTGGCTCTTCTGAATACCCTCCAACTCATGGCGAAGATCATGCATGCAACTGCTAAATGTATCTATAACTATTGAGATTCCATTCAACTTCTTCATTGTCTTTGTGACGAATGCTTGTTTTTTGAACAACTCTTTATCAATCATATCTTCAAAACTCTTTTTGAGAATTTGAACTTCCTTCATCAATATATTTGGGCCGACTGACAAAAAGTTATTCTGAATCTTAGCTTTTGCTTGTTCACATATTGCCAGTAATTTCTCCTGTTCTGCTGACACCTGATTGATGACTACTAATTTCCATTCAACACTTTGAAGCCAAGAATCAGAGTGATTCTCTTCTGTAGTTGAAAAGATCATTTGGGTGACCAAGATATTATAGTCTATAGTTATCATTTCCTTAAGATCTTTTAAGACCCCTGGCCAAGTTGATTCTTCTTTCCTAATACTTCTCAATTCTTTTTCTAATGCCTCTTTCTTGACCTCTGCTTCATCATAGATTTCCTTTGCTTTCTCAATAAAATTCAATGCATTTACTTTGATCTGCTCAACCCACTTTTCCATCACTTTTCCATCACTTTTCCATATGATTGATATTTATGAACATTTTCTATGATGCCTTTCTCAATATTTCCTTCAGGAACAGGAACTTTCGAAGATTGGCTTGTATCTAGAGGCAAAGTAGATGTGTCTACAATAGATTCCAGATATGAAGTAAGAATTTGTAGCTGCTGCTTTAGCTGCTCCTTTGTATGTTTTTCTTTCTCTGTTCATTGTACTAGTTTAGCAGCTGACAATTGAAAATTATGAATATCGCCTTAATGAGTCCAAGGACCCAAATCAACTTTGGTAATTTCAAAATCAGCCTCAGTAGCCTCATTCAAATCCTTTTCTGCAATAGGTTAAGCTATTTCAACACACATGTTTCTGGATGGAGGATCTACTATCAATCTGGAAGTAACCTTTGTCTTCTTTGATTTCTCTGACTTCTGGAACAAACTGGCAACAAAATCAAATTCGAGAATGACCAATTCAGCAATTTTCCTTTTTCTTAGTAAAGATTGTTCTAGCCAAGAAGACATATGACCCTGAGATGATTCTAGAACATCGATATCCGGTGGATAAGATGCTATAGATACAGGAACAACAGGTGGCTCAAAGATATCCTCTAGAGGTGCATTCATATTTGACAAAGGTGGTGGATCTGCAACAGAAGAAGGATCAGGTACTTCCTGTATAGGAGACAACAAGAATAGAAGGAGACATCATGAGAATTTGTTCATCATTTTCGGAGTCATCCTTAGATTCTCCCGAACCCTTTGTCCCGCCTTCTTCTTGAATAGGTTGTAACCTTTCCTTGATTTTAGATCTCTCCTTTTTCACCTTGGGATCATCTCCAGAAATATTCTTAAAAGTGTTCCTTTTGGATGGGTCTTCACCATCACCTCCTCCTTGACTATTTTGCTGAGAACTAGAAGTGTGAGTGACAACTAGAGGAGTAGTAGAAGAAGTACCTTATTTGCCATCGTCTGTCTTTCTTGAAGGCTCTCCTTTGCTTGGCGGTTTTGTGGCTGTCATCTCAAACAATTTTCTTTTCACCCAGTTTTCTGATCTTCTAAGTACATAAGCTGTTCTTTCACTTACCTCTCTTATTTCCTGATTGGCTCAATTGATAGGCGGCAAGGGCTAAACTTGGATCTTTTCAAAATACAAGGGATCTATGAAATCTGTTTCATCATCAACGATCTCACCCACATACCAATCCAATTTGAAGTCCTTGATTTGTCTCAGTGTCAACCTCATCCAATCTCTCCTCCGAACTTCATAGTCATCTTCCCAACCCTCCCAAAAATCTTCAATATTTGGGAAATGATAGTACCCTGGTCCCAAATTTAAGTTATTTGTAACATATCCTTTACTATCAAATGGGAACTTTTCTTTGTAAAAGAAGAGACTAATTTTAACCAACGATCACTCAATATTCTGAGCATCAGAAGAAGATTTGCAATTGTAATGGCTGAGGTCAATAGGAAAAGGAATTCCGTTCTTCTTTTTGTCTTTGTATCTCTTGTTGACTACATTGAGCTGCCTGTATAACTCTATTAGAAATTTAGAACAAGTTTATCATCCATGTATCTAGGTAATCGATATGGGAACCCATCAAATCCTCTGATCTGCAGATAGGCGAACTTGGGAAACTGTATGAAATAACTCCAAACCTGTTTAATAAGATTTTCCACCTTTGGAGATATTCTGAGTGCAGTGTTTTCTTGAAGTTCCCTCACAATCAGCATTGTGAAAGCATCATTCACTCTCCTGAAGTTCTTATAACTATTCTCCAGGTGCAACTATGTATAATAGATATAAATCTGTGTGGTATTATCAAAGGTTCCTCTAGTAGTGAGCCCTGGCCAAGTCCTCATACTTGCAATCACATAGAAAAGATAAGAAGACATATGAAAATATTGATTTGTCTCAAATTTGGTCAATTGTTCATGCAAGTTGTCACTAATAATAACACCCCAATCAATGAATTGATTCCCTGCACTAATGATCATGATAAAAAGGTACATCCACTTTTCAAACTCAGTCGAATCTCCACTTCCCACTAGTTGGTGAAGAACTATCAAATTAGCAATATCATCAATGAAGAGAGACCTGTGGAGGACCCTTGGAAGTTGAGACTTACCCCCTTTGGAAGCCAATAACCAATTTCTTGCTATAGTGTTAAGACATTGGTTCTTATGATTATTGAAATACTGATGAGCAATCTCTGTTGATGCGAACAACCTGATCTCTGATGGGCAACCTAAAGATGATACCAATGGATATACTGTCTAATCTGGCCACCAACTTATCATCAATTGTTTTGATTTCTCTAGTCTTAGGGTTATATTCTTTTATACATTCTAGCACAAGATCAGGACACTGAACTGCCACAGGAAACCCAACGGCATGTGCTAAATCACTTACAAAGACCTTTTTTGGCTAAAGATGACCTTTTTCCTTTTTTCATAGTTTTCGAGAAATCTTCAATGCTAATGTAACCCAATTTGGTGTTTGAGACTTCAGGCAGTGTACTTTCAAGCACAAAAAGAAATTCATAGCCTTGATACTTATATCTCATGATTGCAAATTTTCTGAGTATTGTGGCTACTTGTTTCACTCTTGTTTTGAAAGCTTGTAAAAACTTAATGTGTTTTCAATGTGCATGTATAGAAATATTAAAAACTTTCAGATGAATTCCTGGCAAGAACTATTTCTTTGATGCTGATTACTCCATAGAAGCACATATTATCTGAGACAATTCTTGCATATAGTCAGTGTCCTTTGTCTAGGCTTCTCTAAGAAAACAACTGCAACTTAAAACACTTATAAATTTTGCATGCATGTGAGCTGGGTCTGCAACTACATCATCTGAGAAACCTTATAACTGCATATTTCTCTGTCTACTGTAATTGTAAACTTGATGAAATTCTCACTTTCAATCTGCGAGCTTTCACTTTCTTTTCCAAAGTTACCGCCTTAGCTTCGCATTAGCAAACAACTCTGTTGCATTACATGAAACAATTTTGGCTAGAAATTGCTTGAATTAACAAAGGAGATGATTACATTAAATAGAGGAGGTAGATCACTGTAGACATTTAAAATGTCTAACTACCTCACCTACAAACTACTGTAGCAACAGTAGTATTGACCATTAATACAAGAAGAATATAATATTCTAACACCCTCCCTTAATGGTCAATCGTCTAACTAGCCTACAGAAAACAATCTGCAGGTCGTTTGGTTACAAATTCTTCAGAACACTCTGCTGCTGTTGAGATCCTCCCTGGATCTGCAGAATGTTGATGACCAAGAGTACAAAAAACCATCTTGATAAAGAACAGAGAAGGCTGCCCCTTCTTTAGAAAGCTCTGCAACAAGAGATAAGAGCCTGCCATGGACTCTGCCACTGAGATGAGTCTGCCACCAACCCTCCCAAAAACTACAAAACTTCAGACCAAAAAATGTCCAACTTGATTTTGGATAACAGAGTTGTTCCTCCCTATCACTAGAGACACACCGAGAACAATTGCCATGATTTTGAGGATAAATCGGCAAACTGTCGAAACTTTTGCAGATGAGCACGACGCTCGAGAACAGACTGCAAGAAGCTAGTTGTGCAGATGTTCGCCCCAACAACCGAGGTGCGACCAAAACAGACTGCAACAATCCACAATTTTTGAGGAAAAAATCGCCAAACCCAAGATTACAAATCATCGCTTTTTTTCGGGAAAAACGGTAAAAACCAGAGAAGAATCCCACGCATTTTGCGAATTACAAAAACCCAAAAAGTAGCTGGCACGAAATCTGAAACACGGATCAGCATACAAAACATCATTTTTTAAGGAAAAACGGTAAAACCCTTTAGAAACTAGAGAGCCCTCCCGTACAACAGAAACCCTGACTAGGGTAAACAGGAACTGACCCTTAATTTTTGAGGAGAAAATTATAAACCCTACTGGAAGTTTTTAAGGGAAAAAATTATAAAAACCTGTAAATCCAAATTTATTTATTTATTTATTTTTTCAAGGGAAAAAATATTTTAAAAACCCACCCATCGATTGTTGGCTGAAAAATAGAGGGTTTGGAACCCTGGCCACCAGAACAGATCTGCATAGAAATTGAGGCACGAAAAACAAAGCACCCAGAAAAATCGGACGACAACCCATTTGAGAGCTCTAAAAACCCACCAAGAATCTGCAATTAGAATTTTAATCTAACCAAGAAAATCAGAGGATTTTAAAAAAACCCTAGTTGGTGAAACTTGAAAAATTCTTAAAAAACACAGTCTAGAAAATCTCCAAAAACCATGCCAAGAATTTGAGAACTCTCGTCGGCGCCCAGAAGGAAGATCAGTAACAAAGAAAATCCTAAAAAAAAACATGGCATTCAGAAGATTTTTCATGGTCGTTAGAACCTAAGAGAAAACTTCGTCGCGGGTTAAAAAGGTCTCCTTCCATCGCACGAAAAAACGTGTCTGAAGCAGGGTCACGCAGGCAAAAAAGGAGGTCGTGCGCAGAGAAAAACTCATGAAAGCCGTCGCAAGAAAAAACAAGTCACGATTTGAGTAGAGACGACGCACGTGGCAGAAGAAATCCAAGGCGCGGCACCAAAGTAGCATGAAACGCGTTTCAAAATCGCGTGTAGAGAAGCGATGCGGGTTGCAGAAGTCGCCCAAAAAAAAAATGAACTCAGAAACGCGACGTGAAAACCCTCACAAACTTTTCTTGAAACAATGTTGCCCTTCGAAATTGTAGAATAAAAACCCTCGATGTTTTCAAAAGAGCCACAAATTTGTAGAGAAGGGTTTCGACTTTTAGTGAGAAAAACTCATGAAAATCCGAAAACAAAAAACCCTTAGACCTTGCAAAAAATTCTGAAAGTTCACACGCAAAAGCGAATTATTGAACCCTCCAAAATCCTGAGCCCTCCCGCGAGAGACAGGCTCAGACCTGCTCTAATACCATGAAACAATTTTGGCTAGAAATTGCTTGAATTAACAAAGGAGATGATTACATTAAATAGAGGAGGTAGATCACTGTAGACATTTAAAATGTCTAACTACCTCACCTACAAACTACTATAGCAACAGTAGTATTGACCATTAATACAAGAAGAATATGATATTCTAACATTACATGGAATGATTTTCCTTCAAGAATTTCTGCGTTTTGTCTATGCTTTGAAACTTTGCAAACACACCTGCAAAATAATTCTCACTGTTTAAATCCTCACCACACTTGCCTGCTTCTTGGCTGTGCTTCTATATTTCACATGCATGCTTAACAGAGTACTTGCAATTAAAATCTTCTGACATAATTTATGCATTCTCCATGCGTTAATGGATGCTCTTATAACCCTCATTACTGCGCAGGTGTGTGAAAATTGGTGTAGAAACTAGCTTCAAGTCCTGTGCATGTAGATAAAATCTTTATTCCTCCTTTATTCTTCGAGATATGGATGTATCTTGCTACCAACCTTTGACTTTGGTATGAAGGCTTCAAAAGCTTTCTTTTTATAACTTATGTCCATATTTCAAATGCCTATTTTTAGGGATAGTTATATAACAGTTTGAGTGTTTTTAATAGGCACAATACGTGCTTTTGAAAACATGCATGAGCTGGGGTTAATAACTTGTCAGAAGATTGGTAGCAATAACCTGAAGGAATAAAGATTGGTAGCAAGTAACTGTTTTCCCCAGATTGGCAATAAAGACTGAGTTAACAACTGTCTTCAGCGGTTTTGAATGAGTTAGTAACTAGAGCAAACATCGATTTTCATTCCATTGGCGTTTGAGGTAGTAATGGCAACCCATATTTGCATGCAAAGCCTGGTTAATAACTTTCCATTCTCTACTGAAAGCTGTCAGCTTTACTGTCGACATTTAGACTCGGGTTAATAACTCTTTTTCAGCCTTTACGTCTTGATTAGTAAACTCCAAATAGTTACTGATGTTGCATGCGTAGTCTGTATCCTTCGATTGTCTCATTCTAGGAGATGAGGTTCCTTTGAGACACTATGTCGTGTAGTTCACATGCATTGTCTGTGTTTCCAGGCTGCATACATGTTCACCGAATATATTTGCTTGAATGTTTCTGAAGCATTTTTAACAAATCCATTTTGTATATTTATTACAATCATTGCAATCTATGTGATCGCTGCTTTCAAATGGCCCATGCGCCTTTGTATGTTGTCAAAACTGTCCTTGTTCTTGTTCTATGCTTTCACATTTTACACGCATGCTATAGGTATAGTTAATAACTAACATATAGTTATATTTATTACAACCTTCATTGGTGCAATAGGTATAGTTAATAACTAACATAAACCCACAGTTCACCTCTTGTAACTTATCGGCTCTCATGCTATAGTCATTGTCCTCCAACCAACCCGATAACAAGCAGATTTTCGCTTATTTTGGCACCAACATATAAGTCTTTATACCCAACGTTCCTATGCATATTGAAAGTCGCAGAATTTTGACCTTCCAACTGCTCAATGAATTTTCCTGAAGACGCATTTACTTGTAATGATGGAATTCGATGAGACCACATTTGTTTCTTGCGTTTTGTCAAGCAATTCAAATAGATTGACAACATCACTACTCTCTCTATGTGTATACACCATCTTTTATTATCTTCAATTCTCTCATCAAATCTGACTTTCCACCCTTCAAAAGTTTGCCAATGGTTTGCACAACTGATTGAAGAAAACTTCCTTATCAATTCAATCACTTTAATTAATATGCCCTTTTTGAGGTAATCTTTTTTGAGCCAAAGAAGATTTTCACTAGCGTACTCAGTTGCAATTTGTAAATTTGCAACACGATTTACTCCCTTACAACATCTGTATCAGAATCATGATTATAGTATGCAATCCAAGGACAGTCGATTTGAAACCTGCCCATTGAATTAACCTTCAAAAGAGCTGATAAAATATTCAACTAGAAAACGGGGATCTGAGGACTTCTTACCAGATGTATGTTTTTCAGTGAAACTTTGCCATATTAACAATATCAGTATTTCAACCAGAACCCAGAAAAAGATTTTCATTTAGACTGAATAAAACTCAAAATTTAATAGTTTCCACACTTCAGTCAATCAAAAATCAAAGCTTAAATATCTTGAAAATTAGGAAGTGGGTTGATACAGAAACTGGCCAAACTTGACATTATCAAAAGATGATCCCCACAAAACAATTCTGCCCGAACCTTCATAGTTTCTGAAATTTAATTGTTTTCACAATTTTCATCAATTCACCTGGTCAATTTCTGATTCAACCAAATATAATGATATTCTTGCAAATCCAGAAATGTTTGCACAACATGTTTTTTGGACCACCCAAACAAATTTGATACAAGAGTTTTAAAATTTGGGATATTTCAGAAACAGGGGTAACAATGCTATAGTCGGGATTGCAAAATTGGGTGAGAGCAATTATTTGGTCAGGTGAGGAAAATTCAGTGGCTGCAAAACTAAGTATTTGCATTATGTGTTGCAATATGTAAAGTGCCTTGCCAAATCTGATCCAAAAACACTAATTTTCTGCCCTTGGAATTTTGACAAACACTTTGCTTGCAACTTCCAACTTGCTGATAATAAGTTTTAGATTGTATTTGAAATGCTTTTGATGTATACAAATGCAATACAATTGATTCCCAAATGTTTCTAAGCATCTAGCAATGTCCTAAGATGATGTGCAATATGTTTTTGTACCTTTGAAATGCATAAACATGAAATTCTGATATAAAAAGTAAACCTACAGCCAAGGAACATTTCTACAAACATTTGGCATGCAAACTAATTTAGTGATATGCAAGGATATATGAAAGATATTTCTCCAATATGATATTGCGATGAAATAGACGTGATTACAAGCTGTAGATGAAGTGCAATCAGACTTATTACAATATAGATTTGACTGAAACTATCAATGCCAATTACCATACTCATGACAGCCTTACATATGCAATCTGATTGTTCATAATATGACTGTAATTAAATTGCTATAATGCTGATTATACCAGCAAATGATCCCTAATGTAAATGAGACACTAAATGCAAAATAACTTCAGAAATGAAGAACCTGGTTTTGTAGCAGCACCCACAAATAAGCTCATTTCTCTTTGATGAAGCTGAATTTTTCCTTCAAGAAGGTGTGTCAACCCTTCTCTATGCCCAGCAATGCCACACAAATTTTATTGGAATTTATTGTGCCTCCAAAACTAAAATCGCCCCCTTGTCAAGAGGTCGCCCTTGGTTTGCCTGGCAACTTTTTAGAAAAATAAATACAGCAATATTGGCTTCCAAAATTGTTATAGAAATGATTGTCTTCGCAAGAGAAAGTGATCCCTCTAATACCCACAAAGAAATGAAGCTTCAATGAAGAGTAGTGAATGAAAATGCTAATCCTTCCATGGCTGGTCTGCAGACTGAAACAAAATTGCAGACTTCAAATAACTTCCCAAACTCTTCCAAAAATGATTGCAATTAGCACAATGAGAAAGACTGAAGTATCTTCCTCCACTATCCAACTAGGGTTGGTGTTGCACAACCGAAATTGGCACTTAACCAGCTAGGTTTGGTCTTTCACAAACGAAGACTGGAAAACAATAAGCTAAGCATTCAGCTTCAGCAGTGTAGTAGAAAAGTGTATTCAACTCAAGATCTCCAAATGCATAGCCCAAGCCTTTTTTTATACCTTTTCAACCTCATCACCAAGAGACTTCTAGAAGATTATTGATTATTCCTTAAGTGACTTTATTATTTTATTATTTTATTATTAAGTCACTTAAGTCACTTTTTATTATTAAATTAATTAAATAATAAGTCATCCCTTTTGATATTTTATTTTATGGGAATAACTTAATAAATAATTAATTTAATAACATCTCTTGATTTAATTAAATCATCAAGTAAGCTATCCTCATAAATTATCAATAATTTGGACA
The DNA here is from genome assembly GCA_007258455.2 of Sequoia sempervirens. NCBI lineage: Eukaryota > Viridiplantae > Streptophyta > Pinopsida > Cupressales > Cupressaceae > Sequoia > Sequoia sempervirens. The sequence goes on along the minus strand of VDFB02239674.1, from coordinate 20,353 downwards.
ACTTAATTAAATAATTTAATTAAATCACCATACCTCCAATTCGGGGACATGACACAATAGTAATGTGAAAGCAAAAGAGGCAAATGAGAATCCACAGAATTAATTGGTAAAGTATCAATATTGTTTGTTTAACTACAAAGAATATAGATGAGGCTTTAGTGTGCTTGAGATCAAGGCCATTAATCACCCATCTTACCAAACTTCCAAGGGATGGGAACAACAGGGAAGGGCAGGGAAAGCTAAGAGGATGACAAAAGAGAATTGACATAGATGGGAATGGCAGGGAAAGCTACAAGGATGATGAAAGAGAAATGACATAGATGGGAATGGCAGGGAAAGCTACAAGGGTGATGAAAGAGAAATAACATAGATGGGAATGGCAGGGTTAATGCATAGAAGACTAACTAAAGAATATGGGGGGCAAAAAGGTTAATGCGTAGAAGACTATCTAAAGAATATAGGGGGAAAAAATGGTACAAACATATTTAAAGCCATACAAAAAAATCAAAAACTAAAAAATTAAAAATTAACTGCTCTCATTCCCAAGATGCTCCTGAAAAGTGTAAGGTGGCCGTCCCCTCTCGATGATCAATTCTTTCGTTAAAAGTTTGCTTTCCCCCACTGCCCTGTCTTGTTTTTTTTATTGTCTTACAGGGTTTTTGAAGTGTTACAGGGTTTTTTTTTCTTGATTTATTTGGGTGAGTTAAGAGACTGAACACTGTTTGCACTAAACAAGAGGATGTTGGTTGAAGTCCCAAAATTAGTAACTGAAATATCCCAACAGCATTGGTGATAAGCTAAGTCACAAGGTTTGTGTTAGCATTAGAGTTGGCCAAGGAAAATATTTGAAATAAGTTTGTCAATTGATAAAACTTATGATTAAGTTTGAAGAATATAAATCTGCATTTTTAATCATATTAATTTTCATCCTAAGAAACAGATCCACAGCATTGTCAAAATAGTCAAATATCACTCAATAGATTTGAAAACTATATAAGATGATGTCCAAACTTATAAACTGTAAGCTGATCAAAATTGAGGCCAAAAATATATGATTTCACTCTTTTAAAGATGGTTTTTTGTCAACAAACGACAGTCAAGAGTCAAGACTCTAAAGCATAAAAAATGATTAAGTCATCAAGAGAACTTGGTTGAGTTTTCTCACTATCATTATCACTAGAAGTACCACTTAATTCATCTCCAAGAAAGTTTAGATCTTTTGCATTGGCCGTGTCTTTTTGAATGTGTTGGATTTGTGAAGAAGAGATAGGCTTATGCGGCTTTGTTAATGCATACTTGTAAATTGCTGTGAAAAGATCTCCCAACCTTCTAGATAATAATGTGTTAATTTTTTTACAATGAACGTGGTCAAGGAAGCTCCCATTTCCTCTCACATGCTGATAACATTGCTCCCTGGTTCAATATTTGAATAGAAAAAGCATTGTAGTTCAAATTTATCTATTCTATAGGAGCTCCATTGTCCGTATCTAGGCATTTCAACACGTGACTTGTCATACATCATTATTAGGCCCTGTATTTTCAGTGGCTTCATAAAGGCCACCCATAACTTCACCCTTCACAGTCACTTTGTCTATCTATATGAAATATTGTAGGCTCTAAATCTCAAGTTGTTGCGTGCATGGAGGTGTTCATCTTTTTCCATCTAGTATCAACTGTATCACATATCTCAATATAGTTTGCTTCCACATTATGGAGTGCTTTGGTCCATATAACATTGGAGATAGTCTCCTAGCTTTTCACCAACTATGGATATCTTCTAAATCAAATCTACAAACACCTTCTAGCACTATATATTGATCTCTAATGGATGTTGTTAGAGTAACAAATGTTCATTTGCTATGCAAACAAAAGTAAACCATAAAAACAAAGAGTTCCTGGAGAAACCTTAAAAGGGTGAGAACTCCAGCAAGAGTGAAAATTTTGTTTTTCTTTCGACTCTGACATTCCAAGTGTGCTACAATGCCTCCAGGGCTATCTAGAAGAGTCTTGACGAAGTTATAAATTCACTTCTCACACCTGCAACATGTGTAAGCAACTCAGAAAACCCTGTTCTGACACTTCCAATCACAAAATGAATGTGAAAATGAAGGATACAATGTACAAATATTATACGATGTTCCTTCATCCTCCCAGGACACCAAAATGGAAGAACAAACGTCAAAAGAGAAAATTCAAATGAAAAAACCCTTCATATTCCATATTCTTTTTTCACAGTAGAGAAATCACCACTTCCTACAAAGAAGCATTTGAGAAATTGTTGTGGTTGATGGAAAAAACATCGCCTGCACAAACTGGTGAAAACATCAAATTAGGTTTTCTATGTAGTTTTGAGGCCTACACCCTATTTCAAGGACTCCCCAAGATGTTGCAGATCATCTTAGACACTCCTCTAACAAGAATACAACCATTCCTTCTCTCTACCAGACTGAACTTTGGTGAACTTCTGGTTCTAAGACACGTTTGACAACTTTCTCGACAGAAGTGGATCTCTATGACGCCAATGGTCCACTTTTGATCTGATGTTCAGATCACACCTACCTTGTTAGGAAGCTTGTGGTCCCCAAAAGCTTAGGGACACAAATGCAGGAACTTCTTCCCACATCATCCTTGGGATACCATTTTTCTTTGCTCAAATCTTAATCTTTCAACCCAATCATCCATGTCTCACGCTCATCTCTTTTTGTTCCTCTCATCTTCTTTTCCAAAACCACGTCACCTTCCAGCTCCTCTCATCCATTTGAAGGCAAGTCATCCATTGAAGGCAACACAATGTCTTCTTCATCTGACAAAGAAGGTTCAAACAATCGAAGCTTGTCTACATTGTTTATGGAGGAGATCTTCATATAAGGAGGAAGGTCTAACAGGAAAGTATTCTTGCCCACTTGCATAACAATCTGAAAATGATCATACTTGATTGGTTTTAGCTTCATTGCTGGTCCTTGAAATCTTTCCTTACCCAAAGACACCCAAACCTTGTCACCAACTTGAAACTTGTGTTCCACTCTATGTTGATGTTGACAATGCTTGTATTTGGCTTGAGACTTTTTGAGCCTTTTTTTAACACGGAGGTGTATTTTCCATTTTATGAATTACTAAGTCTTTTGCACCTCTAAATCTCTAATTTCTAGCCCTTCCTTGACTGACCCAAACAAACATTAAATGGAGTAGGGTTAGATACCGAAAGATGCTTCAAAAGGTGACAATTTTGTATAAAAATAAACTTCCCTGTTATAGAAGTGCTGAATGTATGTGAATTTCTCATTCCAACCTTTGGAAAACCAGTGATTATACCTATGCAATAGCTGCAGGAAGGCTCTGTTCATGATCTCTATCTATTTGAGGATGAAACGTGGTGGAATGTTTCAACTACGTATCCATCTCCTCCCACAGTGTGCACCAAAACTTTCCCAAGAAACAAGTATCCCTATCTGATATGATGCTCTCTGGAAGTCTGTGACCCCAAACATTCTTGAAAAATAGCTCTTTTGTATCACTTCTGGTTAAGTTTTTTTTGCATGTAATCAATATGTACATCTTATTGAACTGGTTCACAACCACAAAAAGGTAATCATGCCCATGCTTGGTCATTGGAAGATCACCCACACAAACCATACAGATGCTCTTCCATGTCCTTGTAGGCATGGGATAGTGGTTGGTACAGCCCAAGTTCCTGTTGCTTGGAATGCTTATGTTACACAGTTTGCAACTCCTGATAAATTTTGACACATCCACTTATGGACAGGGCCTATTAAAATATTAAATGTAATATTAATGGTCATCTTAGCTTTAGTTAGCTTTTAGTAACTTTCGTTTACGCTTTAGTTGGTTTTAGCATCTTTCAGTTTATTGCTTTAGTTTGCTTTTGTTAACGATTGTTTCTTTTTAGAAACATTGTCTTGTAATTTTCTTTATAAGTAGCTTTCGTCTCCTTTTGCAATCACACAATTATGAATATCAATTATCATTTCAGGGCCAATGTACATACTGCTGAAAGTTAATTGTCTTAGCTACCCCAAAATGCCCTGCAATTTGTGAAGTATGAGCTTCTCACATGAACAATAATCTTCTCTCTTTGGCTCATGATTTACTTGCTTTGTAGAGGAGACAATCTTTGAGGAAGTAATCTAGGTGTGGCCCAAAATCAGCCACTTTCCCCTCTTTGTTTGCTGATATAGCTTGTTGAAATCTTCATCTTGAGCATCTTTAGTATAAACTTCATTTGCAAATGGATCCAACATAGAAGAGTATTTACCACTGGGAGAAGAGGTGGTCTTGAAAGCATATCAGCCACCTTATAAGTCACACCATGCTTGTACTTTATCAAAAGATGAAATTGTTGCAAGAATCCCATCCACTTGTAGTGATGAGATTGTTGGAGGTTTGTTTGAGCTTGCAAGTATTGCAATGGTTGATAATCCATGAGAACCACTGTTGTTTTTCCCATTAGATAGTGCTTCCACTTTTTCTCTATGTACACCAAAGCACACAACTCTTTCTCAAATGTACTACAGTTAAAGACAATCCCTTTGAACAATTCAGAATGATAACATATTTGTCTTCCTCCTTGCAGCACAAGAAGTCCTATGTAGCCACTAGCATCAGTCTCAATCTCAAATGGTAGCTGGATATTAGGCAAAGTAAACATGGTGGCATGACTGATTTTGTGCTTAAGATCATTAAATGCATGCTGCTGTTTTGAACCCAATGAAAGCTCTTGCCAACCCCTGTTATAGCATGCCAAGGAGCAGCAACATATGAGAAAGATTTTACAAACTTAAGGTCTTGAACTGCCCCAGTGGAGCTCCTAGTGTCTGAAATGGAAGTGGGCTTTGATCATTTCGCTATAGCCTCAACCTTCGATCAATCTCCATCTCACCATTCCCTATCACATGTCCGAGGTAGACGAGTGATATCCTTGCAAATCCACATTTCTTACCCTTCAGAAACAATTTGAGATCCTTCAAAACTTGAAACACTTTCTTGAGATGGTTGGCATGTTCTTTGTCTTGCTTTCATCTAAGTACACAATAACACGAGTCTATAAGTGACCTCAATATCTTATTCATGAACCACATAAAGTTACTGGAGCTTTGCACATACCAAATGGTAGACCAAGCAACTCATTAAGACCTTGCTTAGTTTTGAACACTATTTTCCAAACATCCTCTTCCTTGATATTCACTTGTTCATACCTTGATTTCAAGTAAAACTTGGTGTGTTGTAATGGATCAAGTCAGCTATGCAGGGCAGTGTGTACCTATTTTTTATGGTAATTTTAGCCCAGTGCCCAGTATTAACACACATAGGCCACGTACCATCTTTCTTTGGTACTACAACAATTGGAGAACCATAAGGTGATGTGCTTGGCCTTGTAACACCTTCTTCAATTGATGCCTTAAGCTGCAATTTGACTTCATTAGCATCTAATACACTCTTATGATACAGCCCTATGGTTGGCAAAGGGCAACTGGGCAATAACCACATTTCATGAATGGCTTCAACCCTTTAGGCCCAAAAAGCAACTCAAAAAATTGTTCAACAATCTTACCTATTTCTTGCTGTTCTTGATGAGTATGCACATTGCAGCCCATGTAATGTCTTTATGTTATTGCTCTCCCTTTCGACATAGCAACAAGAAAATAAAATTTCCCACTTGCATTGATAAGCCTTTTGCTTGGGACACACTAACCATGGGTTTTCTTGTATGATTAGTTAGCTTTACTTTCTTGTACTAGCTTAGATAATAGATGAACTCCCTTTAGAATACATTGCTTAGCCCAGGTGACCTTAGGCATCTAGAATAGTTGGTCCATCTTGCATAGCTTAGTGAAATGTGGTGGGTCATGGTAATTAGGCAAGACGAGTGCACTTTACATGGTGACTGTCTTGAATGTCACGTTTTGGTATCTTGACAAAGTATTCACTCCTCACACTTATGACGTGCCTGTACAACTCAAAAACCCTTACTCTTATACTTCCAATAATAGAATGAATGTAAAAATGAAGGATGCAATGAGAGTGAACCCTTAAATTTCATCTCTCTAAATATGTAGCAAATACATTTATGTGGTCTAGAAACCATAGAGGTGTTCAATCTTTCCACAGCATTGCAACTAAAACTAAAGAAATTGGTCCTGCAAATTGTGAGCACAAGGAGGTGAACCCCCACATGTTCACATCAACTGGGGTCGCACATCTGTCACACCCCAACAACATTCACTATGCCTGCTGACTTCCCCTCTATTCAGCCAGATTGCCACATCAGCAGCCTCCTTGATACCCCACCTCCAGCCTCTGGGTACTTGTTTCTTACTTTGGGTCAGTCTATGTCTTGCTTTCCAAACCTCAGTCAATTTGACGATCACTTTGGGTACCGTCAAAATTATGACATCATTGGTTGTGTGACATCAAACAATTTCATTCTCTTCCTGAGTTTTGATATGGAGATCCTTCTTAGTCCCCATCGTGAGATTGTCTTCCAATATTTTAAAAATGCAGTTAATGTTTCCATAGCCAAATGAAGGCGTGGTTTGGGCTACGACACATTTTTTCCAATCTCCTATCTGGAAAGGTGTCTTAAATATGAGTTTATTTTGTAGAATATATGCTGTATCCTTGTACTATAAAGTATAAACTAATGACATATTTTGAGAGAGTATGAACCATACTATTATGGATTTTATGTGAAGACTGGTAACATGACTTATAAAATCAAATTCAGTACATCTCGCAATGTCTTTTTGAGGGAGCCATTCACAATGACACGTAGTACAAGTGTAAACATTGCGAGATTTTTTTTAAAAGACAATGACCTATTGTTTTGCTTTTATGACATTCAAGCCTAAGTTTATAATGATGTATTGAACTCTTGATACCAAGAGTGCTTTTCTTAGAATAGCTCTGTATTTTCCCATGGTAAAAATTGTATGAGCTTTTGCCGTTTTAGATGCAAGATTACAACATATATGCCTTGCGACCATTTTTAATTTCTTACCGACATTTCTTTTCACATCTATTCATGTATGGAATTTATTTTACTCGTCACTTGCTTCATATCTTATAGCTATCATGAAAGGCCTCTTTTATATGTGGATTTTACTGACTATTATTGTTCTTCATTAGTAAAATCTTTATTATTATTAATTTGCTTGGTGTCAATATGGTAACTGCCATGATTTTGATACTCTGGCAATTCAAAATTTGACTTTGTACGCATTTCAGTTGATGATTCATGTTATTTTAAATGTGTTTGAAGATCATCATACTTCTATGTTCTGATTTTGCAGGCAATGGATTTTGGATTGATTGATGGGTTAGTGGAGACAGAGTACTAATATCATCCCGGCCTTTGTAATTTTGGAAAATGGAAATTTCATCGAAAAATAAGATTCTCACTACACAAGCTATTGCGGCTCTTTATCGTGGTAGCTTGCAATGATCTCTTATATTTGTAATTCGAGTGTAATCTTAATTTTTTATAGATTTCTCAGTAATTTGTGTACAGTTCATGCAATTTAGTTATTTTAGAGCACTAGGCAACAGTTTTTTTAAATCTTTTCACCGATTTGAACCCACGTGCAATTCGCTGCTTTGTATTATTTGATATGTACCAGCCTGTAGAATTTGACATTCAGAATTAAAACTTAAATGCGATATAGATGCATACTGATTTTTTTTAGGTTCCACGGTGCTTTTAATGATGCGGCTTATATTCGAAGTAGTATGGATTTAAAATTTGAAGTTAGTATATTTTGTGACGTTATCCTTGCGTATAAAGCATATATTGCATTAACTACACTTTTTTCTTGAACCGTACTGTATAATATCACTGTGTTGTCATCCCTCCCTCTGTATAGGCAGATTTCTTTTGCCCAAGTTGCTTCCAAAGCAGTGGAATGTTTGTTAGTACTGGTTTATACTGTAAATGATATACTCCAGTAATGCATATATTGGTAGAGATATTGCATTGATTTCTTTTTTCCTCCAGTTTTTAAAGATACATTCCTGTGCTATTATTCCTGCCCATATAGGTGCTATTATTCATTGTATTTTTTTGACTAAGCTATTTTGTAATTCATTATTATTGGTTGCTTTCTATTTTTATTTATAATAACCATGATTACTATGATATAGCCATCACAATTCAACCATTTAGTTTCGAGTCAAACTCATTGACCCATGTTTCATGAGTGGTGATTCACAAGAACCCGTCTTTCATGATAATGAATGCGCGCTTGAGCTGGAGTAGTACTGGGATGGGTGACCTCTTGGGAAGGTTTGGTGCTTCACCTCTGTGAGCATCACCTAGATGCAATGAGTGCTAAGTGGACCATTCATTATCATGAGAGATGGGTTCTTGTGAACCACCACTCATGAAACATGGGTCAATGATTTTGGCTTGAAACTACATGGTTGAATTTTGATAGCAATACCATAATTTGACACACTGTGGAAAATACCTCCTACTTATCAACCATAATTACGTTTTGTAAACTTAATACGGCTTAATTGTTTCCTTTTGTTTTTATAATAAATATAAATTTGTTTTTTATAAATAACTTGTAGGTACACCTAAAGAAGTATTTTTTTTTTATAAATAACTTGTAGGTACACCTAAAGAACTAAATCAATCATTGACAATAGTAAAAACCAAATAGACATTCTATTTTCCACAAATTTTGCCTTTGGAAGTTAAGGGAACGTGTTAAATTTTAACCATAGATCTATCATTGTCATGGTGTAGAGTAAACTATACTTTCCATAGGGTTAACTTAGGCTAATTAATAAATTCATACAACTTAGATTGAAGTAAATAATAGTTGGGAATGATAATAGTGTAAATTGAAATGTTGTTTTTGAAAATTAAATGTAAAGGAATTAGGTACTTAGCTTGTGGAAAAACAAATGGAGATAAAAACTTTAATGCAAATGGTGGTTTTATTAAGTTGGATGCAAGAAAAATTAGGTAATCTAGGTATGCTCAATAAGGTGGAATTTGGAGTAGAAAATTGTAGCTCATAGATGATTGATTCCATGTCTATGACCAATTGAACACCATGCAGATTCATTCCCTTGACATGCAATCCTAGTTTCCATAGAGCAACTCGTAGAACATGTTTTGCCACACTTTGCCCTAATTAATTGTTGTTTAAGGATTAGTAGCATTTATTAATAATTGGAAAATTACAGATTGCAAGTGACCAAATTCTTTTGGTGGGTTGATCCAGACTTTGGTTGGATCATCTTTAAAATTGTAATAAAGATTGATTGACAAGAGTCAAGCATACAAAGTATTGTTCCTTTTGAAGCTCCAAATTGAAATGTTTCAATTGAATGCACCTTGTATGATCAAGGATTTTGAATGATAATAAGATGTGTTTAAATGCTCAAATGAATGTCATTAAATAACAAGACATTATATATTGTTACATAAACATGCACCCGTTTATTCTAAAATGATTGGGAGGCAAATTGTGGGGGTCAACAATTCACAAATTTCTTAAAAAATAAAATTTGGTCAACGAGCAGTCATACACCGCGATATTGAAATGACCTTAAGATATGATCGTAGGAATCTCTGCGATTGTTAAACCTCAATGTAGAAATCAAGTGATAATGAATTCATGCAAAATAGCGCTGATATGCAAATAAGTTTGGGATGGTGATGATTGCATAGAAATGTGTGTTAGTAACATTGAATAAAGATGGATAGGGATTTGGGGAAGGAGCCAAACTAACACAAAAGTGTCATGTTGCTGTATAATCGTATTAAGACATTCTCTCAAAATGGGCCCAAAACTAAATAGTAATTGGTATAATATGCAAATTTTACTATTACATTCTGTAAATTCTAGTATGAAAATGTTTTTCAAAGTAAAATGAGCACTCAAAAGCATGCATGTAAATAAATGTGTACACATGAAAAGAATATTGGATTTTCTATAAAGTAATGGACTCAATTAGATATCGTGTTTCTTCATTCTTGGCATGTGTGCTTCATAGGAACATACAAAGCAAAGAAACATGTGAAATGAGTAGCTTATGAAATAAGCACAACTTACAAATTTCTTTAATTGTCTAGAAATTTGAAAAAACAATAGGGTTAGGAAAACCCCCTTGTGTGGAAAGTAGTGTGGCATATCGAATATCATATGCCATGTGATCAAATATAGCCTATTAGCCACTACCATGCCATGCAATCAAGCTTTGTTTGGACATGATAAGGAGTCCCTATATTAGTACCTATATGTCTATAAGCTCCATAAATGAGTGTTAGCAATAGGTATGCCCCCTTAAATTGGTGGAAAGGGAAAATATTATGTGCAAAGTAAGTATAAGCTAAGTGTGTTAGCATATAACTAGTGGAAAATGATGAGTCATGAGAATATTGTGTAACATGTAAGACACAAGATGATGGATGTGAAATCACAAGGCATGTGTGCTCCAATGGAACCTACAAAGCAAAGAAAAAGTGTGCAATGAGTAGTTTATGAAATAATCACAACTTACAAAATTGCTTTAATTGTTTAGAAAAATGAAAAAAATTGAAAAAAATAGGGTTAGGAAGATCCCCCTTGCTTCAATTGTCATATCATGTGATCAAAATCTAGCATATTAGCCACTACCATGTCATGCACTCAAGCTTTGTTTGGACATGGTAATGCATCTTTGTATTGGAACTTGTAACTATCTATAGGTTTAATAAATTAGCATCAATAATAGGATATGCCTCCTTTAAATTGGTGGAGGGGAAAAACATTACATGTAAAGTCAATGTAAGCTAAACATTTAAGCATCTAACTCATGTAAAGTAATAGTGTCATGAGTATATCATGTAGCAAGCAAGGCACATATGATGATAAATCATATGGAATGGAGATAAACACCAAGGTATAAGATTGCCACTAGTATGGGCAAATAAAAATGGTGATGCATTTGTTGATGGCTAGAGACACTTGTGTAAGTACATACAACAATAGAAAAAGTATATGTCCCCAATAGCACAATAGTCAAGGTAAGTTAATAGGTCCCAATGGTGAGATAGATCTAGGTACATGATCAAGCATTAAGGACAAGATGAAGTAGTGAAGGTATAATTCCCTCCAATGTAATGGGATAACTAATGATAAGGCAAGGTGCCACCCAATCTAATATGATACCTCTAGAATCATGATGTGCCCCAATATAATGGGATAATAGGGTAGTGAAGTTGTAAAATGGTAAAACAAGGATATAACCAATAAGCATAGGCCTATAGAAGCAAGCAAAGCATATGAAAATGGCATGACGAGGCTCTTAAGTGTCAATATACCATAAGCATATAATCAATGCAAGATAAAGGTCACATGTATAAGCATCAAGTTATTGGCATCACAAGGGATGTGATCATAAGCATGCAAACACTTTAAAAAAACATAAGGATGCATAAATCATAAATGTAGGAAACAAAAAAAATTGAAAATTGAAGTGGTAAACATAAGAAGGCATTCAAGGGCAATATGCAAAAAGAAAAATATAAAAGGATACAAAATTAATGAAGTAAAATGCATGCAAGTGGGGAAGGGAAAGCATGAAGCAAAATATAGAAGGTGAAATGAGTGTAAAATACAATAAATAAAGCATAATAAAAAAGGCCAAAAGTGTAAAATAATAAGCAAAGGGACAAAATGAAAATAAGAAATATAGATAAATTGGTATAGAAGTATATAAGATGCTTATGTATCATTGAACAAACTTGGGAGGATAATCTTTATCCCAAAGACTATCATCATCTCAACATATATTGTTACATTTTTCTCCGTTTATTATTGTCTCTTGTTCTTCTTGGCTGGCCTTTTCAATTTTATGTTTTTCTTGTTGACAATCCATTGCACTTGGCATGAACACATTATTGATTAGTATTGCATTAGCTTGCATTTCTTAACCCAAATTTCTTATTGTTTAATTTGTGGTTGTGGAGGAATGATTGACATTAATTGCATCACAACACTTTTCTTTGGTATCCAAGTAGTCTTTTGGACATGAAACTCTAGTTTATCTGTCATTTTAGTTGCTTTGGTCTCTTTTATTTTTTCGTTGGTGGCTCTTTATTCTTTGTTTCTTGTTTCATCTTCTTTTGTTCTTGTTGTGCAAATAATTATTTTGGGTAGACCTCATGGAGATGTTTTTAAACTTCATATGGCCATTCTTTTGGAGTTCGAATGTATCTAAATTAAAATGAATCAACCTTACATTAGGCTCATATGAATCTCTTTGAATAACTCATCCTTCATGAACAAACTTTATGGTACAATTGAAGCTACTACTTTCAAATGTTCTAGCCATGGTCTACCAAGCAGTGTAGAGAATCCATCTATAGAAGGAATAACATTACATAAGATTTGTACTTCTCTAGGGTCAACTTAAAGCAATAAGATAGCAACATAAAGTTTATATCAATAATCCATTTGTCATCCTTATGGGGACTCTTGAATGAGCATAATAATTGCCTTTAGATGGTGATGAATTAGGAAGTCCTTTGTGTATATATTATATTGGTTTGTTTTTTATTATAGGAAAAGCAAGTTTTGAAGGGATCCTGAAACCCTTTACAAAAAAGACTGTTGCTTTTAAAGATAATCAAAACAATCAAAGCAACCACCCATCAGCAAAAAACAAGCAAACAACCAGCCAGAAAATAGGATAGAACTAGCAAGCAATTATAGATTTTTCAGAATGTTTGTAGCTTCCATATCACTAGCTATGATCTTCTCATGCATTTCAATAACCTCAACAACCTCCTTCGTAGGAACCCCCAAATTCTTCTTGGTTTTGTTGCACGTACAGATACAGGGGCCCTTCTCACTATCACCTCCTTTCAAATCTTTGGGGAGATCCACCAAACCAACATCTTTTATCACCCCTAAAGAATCCCCTTTCCATAGCCTAGCTTTCTCATTGAGAAATTGGAGACCCTTAGCTTCATTATGCAAAGCTAACTTACTTTAACCACTATTTCTAGGTTCTGATAGGCTCTTGCCATTTTATCCTCCAAGACTGAGAGTCTAAATTCAAAATCCCTTTTCAATTTTAGCATCTCATCTGTCATTGTCTTCAAAACATCAAACAATTGGTTCACCTGGTCCTAAGCAGAAGACCCTTGGGGATTAGGAGTAACCCTAGCATTATTAACCAAAGAAAACATTAGTAAGGTTCAGTTCGTTAAACATCCATTTTAAAATTCTGAAAAAAAATTAAAGAGCCATCTCTCGTCATCCCTAACACATTCGGAAAATCCTCCTGGTTGCAATTGAAAGTATCCCTATCATCAACCAAATCCTCAGGAGCACCCTAATTATCCTGCAACACATCCTTACCTTTATAACCATCATTAGGAACTTAAACTCTGTGTTTGGACCTCTCCACCTCAGCAGCCTCAAGAATACCCAGCTCCTTATCCTTCTCAAGACCTTCATCAACAAACCGTCAGGGCTCATCATTAGGAGTTTCATTAGGCTCATCACTAACAACATCCTCCTGAGGCAAACATTTCCTACTACCAAAATGCACCTTTCCCTTTACCTTCTTCGAATTATTACCTTCAGGCAGCCACATCTTCCTCTTCCTGTTCGAAACAGGGGACTCCACCTCCTCATCCACTCCATCATCCTCCACCATCTTCTACTACCCAGAGTTGAGACCGTCACCCTTCACCTCCAGCTTCTTAATAGCAGGGGCCAAAAAATTTCCTAACTTAACCTTCTGGGTTTTAGCAAAATCTTCAGGAACCTCCATCTCCTCATTGCCAGTAATATACCCATCTGACTTAGAGGGTGATGAGAAGTTTTGGCCTTCTTTTTACGCTTTAGATCAAAATCCTCAGGAGGGTATGAGAGGACCTCCATAGAAGCATCTGACCCATCTGTAGACTCCTCAGAGGTAGAACCCTTATTAGACCTAGTATCATACCCAAATTTAGATTGCTTAGGGCAACTTTTAGTGATTTTCTTGGGTTCATCTGAAATGGAAAAGGACTTGGCATAATCCATAATGAGAAGAATTAAGCTCTCATGGAGAATAGGGTTCTTAGAATTCTTTTTGAAGTCTTTTATACCATTCTCAAGGGAGGCTGACAGATAATAGGGGAAAAAAACCCTCTTCTTATGTCTAAAATGATTTAACAACACAAAATGATAACCAGCAAGAACAATGAAGCAGTAGTACAAAGTAATGTACCTCATAATTTCAACCACCAAATCACCCCAAATGGCCTTAATAGAGCTACAACAAAAGCCTCTACACTTCGCCTTCTACAACTTCTCCCTTTCATTCCTCTTAAAAAAGATCGCCATGGCAATGTTAGACTCCTTTTTGTCCCTATAAACCTTCCTACCCTCAATAGCCATACCAATAATGTTTCCAATTAGTTCTTTGGTTATACTGAATTCCAGGTTGAACACCCTAAGGACTATGTTTTTCCATCCATTGAAAAAGGCCTGTGAAACCATCAGGTCGAAGCCATGAATTCTTTCAATGGAGGGAGTGATACCCCCCTTCTCAAGCAAACCCCATATCTTCTTGTTGCTTTTGGTAGTGTCATAGGAAATTGGCTCAATTTGATTCCTCTCACCTCCCATGATGATCGTAGAGCAGAGCCACAACAACTTCAAGTATTTACAAATGATACAAAAGAGAAGAAGCCTCGAGAAGGAATAGGCATTGCAAACACCCACAATCTATGTGGAAGTACCGATATGACTAGGAATAATCATAATCCTTAAATGCAATTATTTTCGGACATCATCCACATCATTAAATTGCAAGGAACTCCCCCCTAAGAAATCTCACTTAATTTGAAATTCAGCATGAGAATCAACATGTGACTTATAATAATCATGAAGGGAACCCCCTCCCTAAATGGCTTGCAAATCATGATTGACAATAGATTGAATGTCGATGGGGAGGGGTCAATCCTATCCCACACTTTAGATTCAAGAACCCCATAATTTGCAAACTTATCGGCAAGGCAATTGCCCTCACGATAAATGTGAGATATGAAGCATTGCTCAAAGGAATTCAATATTGCCAAAGCATAAAAAATAATAGGTTCTATAGACCAAGAAGGAGGCGTAGTCTTTTTAAGGCAATTAATAAAATTTAAGGAATCACCCTCGAGCCATACCTTGTTGAAGCCTTTAGACTGAGCCATTTTCAGACCATGGTAAGCAATTGATGCTTCCACAAAGTGGTTTGTCTGGGTTATTATATTGGTTTGTTACATCAACGCCAATCATCAATAACATGATCTTATATTTCTCCTAAGATATATAATGGCTTATAGTGTTATTTTGTGGCATTTTGCATCAAAAAATGCAATTTGCAGAGTTGGAGGAGAAGAAAGAGATGTAGCATTAGTGTTAATTGCTACCACAAAATAATTTATATGTGATGTATGATTAGATATGAACAACATCCACAACATTATTATTCTTATTAGTAATCATATGTAGCAAGCCATCACACACACCTCTATTATTTGTATGGAAATAACTTGGTTAACAACTTATCCTCATATTAATTTTCTAGATGTGTGACAATAAAATATCTCAAGTGTATGTTTTATACACCTTTTCATTTGTACACATTTCAAAAATGAAGTGCCACAAACCCATGGGAAGAGGATGTATACAATCTCATATGATAATGGTGTATGTATATCATCCTTAAATTCCTCGCTATCTTGTCAATTTGGTCTTGCATCCACTCTTTTTTGTACAACTATATTTTACATGAGTTCATCCAAGGTAGAGTGAATTGAGATAAGAGAAGGTTGGCAACCACTAGGGTGAGTCTAGATATGGGTATGGTTGGTATGAGGAATAAAAGTAGCAATAGATTGTGAGAGGCATAGATGATGAAGTATAATTAATTGTGTGTATAGACATGGATAGTAGCATGGAATGAGAAGAATACATAGTAGACAAGTGAGTGGTGGATAAGGTAGGTTAGGTGGTGGTAGATGAAATAAGAATAGAGGTATAAAACATCATGTGGGATGTGGGTATCTTAGGAGGAAGGCCATAAAGAGGGATCAAGGTAGAGAAAGGATAAGCACTATATGGTGGGATATTGGTTGAGGTATGGATAACACTATGGGATTGGACAATGGTAGTAGAAGGGGTAATGGTATAAGATGGAACAATGGTAGAAGAGGGAGAGGAGAGATATACACCCAACACTATGGTAGATGAAACAATACTTATGACTCATAATATATCTAGCCCTTGTGGCTTGTTCATAAATAAGTTGTGAACCATGTCCACTTGTGTATGATTCTTTGGAAAAGCACAACTAACAAGTTTACTAGAAAATTCTTGTTGTTCAATATGGGCATCATGATCATAATCGTCCTTATTATTCTCAACATTAAAACTATTTTTTAATTTTGTAGAGAGGGAAACCATATTAGGGTTTAGGAAAGCATCCTTATGGCTTGTGAAATATGAGTAACTTAAGAAAAATAAAATAATTTCAAATTGTAAAAAATAGAAATATTGGTGATATATAAAATCTAAAAATGAAACCCTTAGAAGATATAAAAGGTTGGGCAAGGTGGAAAAAAATGGAGCTCACAAAATAAGACACTAACCCTAGATAGAGGAAATCAACATTGAATTTGCAATAGATTGGAACACAAACCCTAGAAATATTTAAAAAAATGATAATGCAATAAAAATGATAAATCTAAAATCCTAAAAATATTGGAGGCATAAACTTAAGGTTAGACCCTAGGGGTGTAAAATAAAATGGTTTCACCAAAAAAAAACACTTTCCCTAGGGTTGACTTAGTATACTTAAATAAATGCATACAACTCATCATCTATTAACTCAAAGTTAAGTAAATAACATGGAGTGATTAGAGTGTAAATTGAAGTGTTACTTTTGGAAATTACATGCAAGCACTTAAATTGTGGAATAATGATGGAGATAATGACTTGATGGAGCGAAATTCCACTCGCTTAGGTATAGAAAAAATAATCAATTTGGGTATGATTGAAGTTTGGGATTTTATATAGGTATGTAGCTCCTTGATTTTTTTAATCATAAATCATTATTAGAGTATAATATATGAAACAAAACCTACAATAAGGTTTAAAATTAAATTTATAAAATAAATATGTTTGAAGTAAAATTTAAAAAACATAAAATGCCTTAACTTTAAATGTAAAATTATCTTTTTGTACTTTGTACTTTTAGCCTGTAAAAAAAAAGTAGTATAGCTATGCCATAAATATTGTATAATATTTATAGTCCCTCCCCAAAACATGTAATCTTATAATGATCTAAGGACTAGGGTTATGATCCTGGTGGAAAATTCTATAGATAAGAATCTAGATGAGTTATAGTGTATGTTGAAGTTAATTGATGGAATTGAACAAAACAAAGATAATAAGATATAAAACTAGAAATATTATGTATTTTATTTAACTATTTGTTTTGTACATGGCATATCCTTGAGAAACGTGTATGGCTATCTATATTTTTCCTATTGGTGATGCCTAAACTATGTTACTCTATGTTACATATACATGTATAAATTGTTTATAATGAACACTTTATTGAGAAGTTGTTGGGAAGTTGAACTATCTCCATGAGAAGTAGAACAAATTTCCTTGATTAGTTTTTCATCCCTCAATAGTTGTGAAGTACAATGAATTGCTAACATGTCCTCGATGAGTTGGCATATGACTTGGAACACATTGACACCAACTTAGTTGTCGTGATAATTTTTTTATTTGAAGACTATAGATTGATGATCAATATGATGCAGTGAGTATATTTACAAGTTGAACATTGTGGGTTTCCTAGAAGGTATACTAGACCCTGTTGGAAGTTTGGTAGAAGTTATAGGTTGAGTGGTTGAGGCATGTTTTATGTATAAGTGTTTCTCTCCACAAAGTGTGCTATGCTGTTATTAGAGCATGTGAAACATTTGTTCGAGAGTGCATTTGGTTCTTTGTGTTCTATAGATAATTTGGGAGGTGTTGCATTTTGGCCAACTATATTTGTTCCAAGTTTTCCTCCACTAGAGAATTTTTTTATTCATATCATTCCTTTGCTCAAGATATTGATAGCCAAGAGCTATCAAAAGTTCCTTTAGAATCATTATCCTAAGCAAGCACATCAAACTTCTCTGGAAAACTAAAAGGCATGTCAACAATAATAGAAGCAAGAGTAGCCCAAGCTATATGACATCCATCTATAGGCCAAAAAATAGGGTCTTTCCAATAATATATTTGGGACCTTACCAATTGAGTAGCTTTATTAAAATCCTCAACTTTAGACCACCCTACTTCCTATAAATTTTCACTTAAGGAATGAACATTAGGGAAAAATAAAAGGAGTGGAGGATTGATGTCCCAATAATCCTTCTTAAAAAGATCTCTATCACCCTTATTAGTAATCTAAAACAAACCTTCTTTGATAAAATGATTTCCCTTCTTGGTATCTCACACCATAAGACATTCCCAATCAAATACATTATGGGGACGTCCTCCAAAGTAACACCTCCCAAATACTTGAAGTTAAGAATTCTAGCCCATAAGTGCTCGAGATACTTACACCACCTCCAATATAATTTTCCAACTAAATATTGATAATTTAATTCATACCACCTTAAACCAAGACCCCTATTATATTTAGGTTGACAAACTTGATCCCAACTAACTAAACTTCATTTTTGATATTCTAAATTTCAAACCCAAGGAAATTTACAAGAAAGAGAATCAAGATATTTAAGGAAACTTTTGGGAGTAAATGTTGGCAGTTGTCATTGATGTCAACACTAAGGAGATTGTTGGTAGTTGTTGTCATTGATGTCAACACTAAGGAGACTGTTGGCAATTGTTGTCACTGTTGTCAATAGTAATTGTTAGTTGTCATTGATTCCAACACTTGAGAAGCATGTTGTTAGTCCTTGCTATTAGTTGTCATTGTTATATTCAGTTTGGGCTAACATTGGTGTTGAAGTTCGTGGTTGGATGTCATGCCTTATCAAAAAAGAATTGTTGAAGTTCATGGTTGGATGCCATGCCTTATCAAAAGAAGAATTACTAAAGTTCATGGTTGGATGTCATGCCTTATCAAAGGAGAGTTGTTGAATTCATATAATGCATTATTATTGTTAGTAGTGTTGTTTTCATAATGATATATTAAGATGAGGATTAGAAGCATGAATGATAATGGAGAGATGTTGTTGAAGGTCTATAGTATGTCTTATGCTCTCTCCTAATGTTCCTGAAAAAGTATGTGTTGCTAAAAGGAAGTTCTGGTCTCTGCAAGTTGCTTAAGACGTATTTCTAGTTCAAAAAGATAGAGTGAAGTATGTCTAGGAGTATGCTCTGCATTCCTCCACTATTGATGCTTCAGTCTTGCGGTTTGGTATTCAATGTTAGTCTTTTGTGGACATTGCACTCCTATCTTTTCAGGTCATCTATGTTGTTGAGATCTTTGTGAATTGTTGAAGGTTGGCAATGTTGTTGGTTGTCCAGACTAATCCAGGAAATGCTCCACATTGATGTATCTGCTCCTACGGTTTGGTGAATGTGCTTTCAATGTTTGTGTAGTGTCTTAGTTCCAATATCATGTGTTGAAGTGATCTGCAAGTTGTTCTACTAACGCTACATCATCTGACTATGTATTTTGTGCTTCTTGAATGAAGTATTATGTACCTGTTTGATCTATGGTGTTTGTTGGTTGCATGACAATATGGAAGAAGTGTATGAAAGTGCTTTTGGATGTTTAGGGAACATCCCCATGTGATCCACACATTGCTAATTGGTCGATTTGATGTTGCATCATGTCTTGAGTTGTCTTTTTGGGCTATTTGTGGATATTTGAATGACAGGGCTTGTTCCTTTGCTTGTACCGTGTGCTGGGGGGGTTGTGCTAGCAATGTAAAATGTGTTTTAGTAAAATTGGGTCTTGACCTATCTTGTTTAGGACCACATCATATTAATTCAATAAGAAGTGTGTTTATGGGCTGACTGGTTATGTTCTTCAATGTTTCGTCTACAAGTAATGCTAACTTAGGTTGATGTGTGGTTGTGTGTAAATTGTTTTGGATCACATTGGAAGATGCTACAAGATTGTTTTTGGTCCCTTCTATCTTTGAGATAGGACCATATTGTGTTTTTGGTGGCTGACCAATGGAATTCATTATTTATTCTCTTTTTGGTCGACCAAATTAAAGAATTGAAGTGTTGTGGTGGATATAAATGCAAGATCATTTCAGATGGAACAAGGTGGAGTAGTGTACAAGTGCGAAGAAGTGTGTGTGTGTGTGTGTGAATTG
>VDFB02239673.1:0-10865 GCA_007258455.2 Sequoia sempervirens | reverse complement strand
ATTCTTATCTACCTTGTACTCAAGGTATTTAAGGTAACTCGTCACATTTTCCAACTTATCTTCAGAAGTGGATGGTTTATTTTGATGTCCTTTTGGATTTTGCAAGATCTTGACAATCTATTTTGTTAACTTTTCCTAATGCTTTTCTATTATTTTCAATATGAGTAGCAATATTAAAATTATCTCTTAGTGATTGAGGATTATTATCCCTTAATTCATAACCCACATTTAGATTATATGCTTTATGGTACAAAACAAGGCACCTAGATTCATTAGGTCTCATTGATGGTGGAATTTTATTAAAAACCCTATTGAATTTAACATTGAAATCTGACACTAATTTATTAGAACCTTTTCTAATGATAGTAAATTCATTTATATAACAAATATTGGGTCAGTCTTATCCCCATACTACTCTCTAAAAACTCTTTTGAATTCATCCCATGATCCTATGCTTTCATTTGGCAGAGTTTTATACCAATCTCTAGCTTCACCAGTCAAGGATTACAGAAATAGCTTCATTACCACATCTTCATCCTCTACTTCAAAATCATCCATTAAATTCAATGAAGTTTTGAAATTTTCTTTGCCATTCATAACATTATTTCCAAAAAATCATGCTAAATATGACCTTTTTTATTAGAAATTTGATTAGGGTATCTAGGGATACCACAAAAATCCAATTTCCTATATCTTTCCATCTACAAAGGCCTTCTTCCTTGAACATTTCCCATCCCTAGGTTTGGATGAGCATTTTGGTTTGTAGGAAAATTTTATTGTGTATTTTTGTTTCTATGCATAGGTATATATGGAAAGCTTATGCTTGGTGGAACATTATACTACATTTGAGAACCTATTTGATTATATCTTTTGTTCTTTGGTACATAATTTTCTACTCCCAAGTTTTTTCCTATACATTATTGTTAGGGTATTCTTCCCATACAAGTACCTTGTTGTTGAGCATTATGTTCTAATGGAGGATTGTGAGTAGGATTTATTTGAGGATTTACTAAAACACTAGAGTTTATAGGCATTGAAGATTACCAGAATTATTTTGTTGTGAAGTAGAATTATTAGAACTTGTTTAACGGATACCTCCAGTAGTATTTGTATTAGGCATAACTTGTGATGCAATATTGGCATGAGGGTTAAATGAGACTATACTAGTCACTATATGGTTACTCCAAGTGTATACACATGAGTTTGTAAGAGGTAAATTTAAAGGATTGTTTCTTCCAATATAATTTTGTGGTGTCATATGGTGTACCAAAAGAATTGTAGGAGTATTTCATACTTTATATTCTTTTCTTCATATCATCTCTCATATTCATAGCTTCTCTAATTTTCATTTCTTCTAATTTAATTAGCTTAAACTAAAGATCATTCAATTATTTTAGTAATTCCTCCCTAGTTTGAAGTATATTCTCAACTATAGGAGTTTGTGGCACAACCTAAGGAGTACTAGTAGTTGTAAACTGAGTTATGCTAGACACAAAAAGATTTTGATAAGAAAAGTGGGGTTTTTCTTGGGATTCAAGCCTAGCACGAATATTTTCTATCTGATTTACCTTAGGAATATTAGGATCAAGCATTTGATTCATGACACCATGCCTAAGATTATATTCCCATTGATTCATCTCAAGTTTTCTTTAAAATCTTGTTGATGGGTGTTTTAGCACTTCTCAACATAGGCATCACACAAGTATGCTACCTTTATTGAAAGGTAATTTCTACAACTAAGTTTAAGAAATCACCCCAAGGTCTCGCAGCTATTAGGTCATGACTAAGCTTGGAATAGTTCAATTGGTTGATGTGATTTGTTGGTAATCACAAAGGGAATTTATGTTTGGCTAAGCATAGAGGGAATTAGGTCTGCAAAGGGAGTTTTGTGAGTTTTGGAAGTGTGGTACAACTACTGCAAATTCAAGACAACAAGCTAAAACTCCTCTTTATTCATCAAATTTAGCTTTGGGATGATGTTGGAACTTTGCCTCACTTCTATACTTAAAAAAAAAAGTCAAAAGAAAAAAGGGATGAGAAGTTTCCTAAACCTGCAACTAATTTTGAATAGTAACAATAGAGGATGCTACAAGGGATAGCCTTCCCAAAACTTTGTTTCACTTAACCAAGGGCAGCCTACAATCTCATGAAACAAGTGCAATTTTCTAAGGTCTACAAATTTTCAACAAGTCATTCAACATTAAGCATGAACAATAGATGAAATTAAGTGCAGCAATAAAACAATGCTCAGACTAACTTTACACAATTGTTTATCATCAATAGACAGCAAAAAGTATGAGCAAGGAAGATATCAACACCATAACATTCTTCACCATTAAAGTGCAACATATACTAACAACTAAAGCAACTTAAAACTAGAATAGAAAAGCTAAAATCTAATATTGGGAGATTGACTCATGCACACATGTGAAGAAACATAAGAATCCACCAAAACAATGTTATTCCTATTAAATTTCTATAGCATTCCTTTACAAAACAATTCAACTCTCTCTTTGAAAATGAGAGGAGACCCCTATTTATAGTTTTCCAAAAGAAAAATGAATGGAAAAGATTAACCTTCATTATGTGGCTCAAACTCATTTTACATTAGGGTTTCACCTACCCAAAAATATATGACAATATAAAATACACTTTTGTCTTTTCCCTATTTTTGTCATTTAGTGACCCTAGCACTATACTAGTTTTGTCCTATAGTGGTTGCCATCCTTTGTAACTATTTTGTTAGATATTCATCATCTATGATTGGTTTTCGAGCATTCTTCTGGAGAGTAGCATACTTCGAGAATATCCCAATTAGAGCCTGGAGCTTGTCCCACTCCATGATATCAGATTGAAGGATTTGGAGGGATATTTTTTAAGTCTCCTAGTAACCTACTCCCAACTCTTGGTGCATTTTGTGGTTGCTTTGATGACCTGTTCAGACTGCACAAAAGCCCTAGAAACAAAGTCCATAAAGTTTGGTGACAATGTATCTATGGCCCCCTACTCCATCTTCTTATGGAATAATGGTTCGATCTTCTCTGGATCTATCTCTAGAGTAGGCACCTCATAATATGTCATCATTTTTAAATAATCCTCACTATTAGCTCAGATTTCTGCAACCCATTCAAGATCAAGCTCTAGCTCGTGCAAATCCTTCTCTAGAACATCCTTCATGTAGTCCAGTCCCATTTTCCATGTCTCCACTAACAAGTGATCATCTTTTAAGAGCTCCAACTCCCTTTCCCATATTCCTCTAGAGAGTTTGAGGATGCATTCGAGCTTAGGATACATAATCCTATATAGCTCAGAGAACCTATTGCATGGCCTTACCATTTTATCTATCTTCTTTTACAACTCTCAGAACTTGTTAAATGCTCAAGTGGTGTGGTGGATTCCCATGTCACCATTATATAACACCCAATTGAACTAATCTATTGTGGACTTGGTCTAGTTTTTCATCTTTTCCATTATGTTCAGCTCTTCCTGGGAGAGGAGAGCAAGCATGGATGACATTGTAAGGGCCTCTTCTTCCATTGACATCCACTATTGAATGCAAGCGATAAGATCTGCAACCTACGCCTTCAGTTATTCATTCATTGATTGGTCCTTGTTCATTTGCTACATAATGGTGGCCATGGACCCTTAAAATTCATCTATTTTCTACTCACGGGTCATCGAGTCTATATTGATTGTTGATATGTTGTAGTGTTGACCTTCCACAGTGCCCATATCTTTTACTATCAAAGAAGTGGAAATTTTCATTGTTTGGGATCCATAGGCATCCACCATGATATGAGAATAGACCCTTGGCTTCCTCTCCTTTCTTGTTTTTGTTTGTGCTATGGCCAGTATTGCCTCAAGTCTAGCTTTCAGGTCAATGACCACATGAGTTTTCTTTTTCATTTACTACTCCAGCCAATCAGGCATCTTGGTTTGTCCCTTGGGTGATTCATGAACATCTCCCTCTCTCTGCTCATTCTGAGGTTGCTCCTCTTCATTACCAAGATCCTTTTGATCATTATTTTCTTCTTCGTTTGAGCCTTCTATTTTTATATCATTTCCTCTTCCTAACTCAAGAGAAGCAATATTTTCCTTAGTGATGCCTTCTTTCTAGGATACCTTTTCCTCTTTGTGATCAATCTCAACAAGGTGCTTTGGCTCAAGGCTCTTTCTTAGCACATTCTCTTCTTCTTTATCTTTCTCTTTTTCTTCCTCCTTTTTTGGAGGTACTTCTTCCTGGATCAGGCCCTTGTCTTTGAAAATTAGTGGAGGCTCTTTGAGTATCTCCACGTCTACATTAATGTTGGCTTTCTCCTCAGAGAGGTGTCCTCTAGGATTGTCCTTTTCTCCCATATTTTTGGGCTGTTGGGGCAGCTTCTCATCCAATTCTTGGTCTAATGTTTCTATTACATACCACTCATTAAGGGCCTTGTGAGAATTTCTTCCTCTGAAGAGTGTGACTTATCCTCATCAGATGCCACTCTATCTAAATTTTTGTTTATCCTACCTTCTAGGTGCTCAAAAATAATCATCTCAATCAAGATCCCTCGTGCTCCTCAACTACATGTGCCAAGGGGAAAAGAAAAAAGCACCAGATGAAATACCAATTTCATAGAGTGGAGTGTACCTCCAAGCTCTCTTCTACCTGGGACTCAGTATTTGACACCAATCTTGGGCACATTGACATAGATGAGTTCCGATAGAGGGTGATGGTCAACCCTACAATAGAAAATACATGGAATATCAAGGCCTGTGGTCTAGCCAAGGAAACCGACTTTCCTTCTACGCTAATTTCCCGGGAATTGGTCATGGTTTTTTAGGAGTTCTACCACACTAGTAAAAAGATTATTTATCATAATGGAAGGGTGTTGACAGATTTATCTATTAAATCTATTACCTGAGCTTTCCATATTCCCACATTCGATGTAATGGAAGAAACAAAGAAGGAATTTGCTGAAAATATGTGAAAGCGGGACCCTTTGGCATGCAAGAGAATAATCAACCAACACTGGTTGAAAGAAAAGAGGGGCAACACCGCCAAAGTACCTCAAGATTTGTTTAGAAGTGACTTCTTTGAAGAATACGATTATTTGGTCACCCTATTGAGCGGGGTAATGGGCCTATCAACTATCCCCTTCTTCGAAGAATGCATGTTTTATTTTATTGAGGAGATCATCGAAGGAAAGACCAAGTTCCATTGGGACAAGATGATCAATGACAATCTACATAACCAACTCATGACGATAAAAAGTTCCAAATTCTACATGACTTCATATCTGGTCTACCTCCTGGTGGAGAAATTCCCATACAAAGGACTCTTTAGTGCAAGTACCCAAGGAACAAAGAAAGGAGAACTTAAAGTCTATGATTGTTATCCTTAGTTGTAGTATAGAAAATTCAAAAGAGAATATCAAAGGACGAACAATGCCTTCATTGCTCACATAATCATACTCCTGGGAGGAGACTTTGAGAGAAGGGTATCACACAACATTAGGGCCTTCATCCAATAGTTTAGGTATCTGTTCATCTAGTTCCTAAAGTTTACCTATATTAAAATAGAAGGATTCTCAGGGAAGACCTACCAGTTTCCTCACTACATCAACAACCACATGATCCAGCTGGAGGTTTCTTGGCAACTACAAACTGCCCATGCACTGTTAAGTGACAAGCATAGAGATGGGATTCCATATCCCCTTACCTTCAGGTAGGGAATTTATTCTTGTCCCACTACCCAATGTGCAAATTATTTAGGGAAAGAACTAGTGGAATACAACTTAGATCTCCATACCAACTGAGGAAGGATAGATCCTTATGGAGAGCTAAAGAAATGGGTCAGAAGATAATATGCCCATTGAACTCAAATCAAGGACTTTTGGGCCAAGTGTGCATATGATAAAGAAGTGTGAATGAAGCACTATATGAGAATGACGATCCAATTCATGAAGTTGGTGAATCTATTTCCCGTAATTGACCAAATAGTGGAGGAATACAACAATATTGTTGATGATAGATACAACGTTATGGCCAATTTTCCTCTACTTGTAATAGATTGGAATGAAGAAGAGGTCATTGACCTTGATACACTAACATGGCCTATTGAAAATAGAATGAGGCAGTGGATAGATGTGCAAATTGCCTAACTCAAAGCACAAGGCACTGAAGTAACATATGGCGAGCTCATGGATGAGCTTGAAATTGAAACAAACAATGGAGTTGTCACTACCTCAACAAAAGAAGCTCCCATGTCCTCACCAACAACAAGGTCAAGGAAAAAAAAGGATGCACTCGAGTATAATCCTAAGCACAAGGTATATTCAAGAATGTTCATCGAGGGAGAATCATCTAAGAGAGAAAAGAAAACAAGGACATTTGTACTTGAGATGCCCAACATCCAGGAGGAGGATCCTAAAAATGAAGAAGAAGAAGCCAAGAAGCAACATTCATCAGTTGCCACTTCCACTCATGCTACCATTGCTACCATTGCCACCCCTCCACCTTCTAGCTCTCAAGCTTTACCCATTTCATCTCTTCTCACCATGGATATCTCAATCCACCTTGCCTCCACCTTGCCAACTACTCTGGTAATGGTAATTGAATCCTCATCCACTACATCCCCGCTATCGTCTTCTTCACTCCCTCCTTCACTACCTACTCTCTCCATTCCACCACCTGCAATGTCCATTGTTACTATCCCACCTCTTACTCTACTGCATGCTTTCACAGTGTATATGCAAAACATGCCCAATGAACATTTTGGGGTAATCTGTGACCCCAAGATTCAGTATCTAATGGCCCAAATTGCTGATACCTTGCCTCTTCCTCCAACACCTATTGAGCCACCAAAGATGGAAGCCACGATGCAGATCTCTGAAGAGATGGAAAATTTTCATTTAGAAAAACAAAGAGGCTGCAAAGGATGTAGTTGAGGAGCCCGAGGAACTCAATCAAGATGATTATTTTGAGCACCACCTAGAAGGCAGGATAAACATAAATTTGGACAAAATGGCATTCGATGAGGAGAAGTCACTCTTCAGAGGAAGACATTCTCACAAGGCCCTTAATGAGCGGTATTTAATAGAAACATCAGAAAAATAATTGGATGAGGAGCTTCCCCAATAGCCCAAAAATGTGGGAGTAAAGGGCAATCCAATAGGACACCTCTCTAAGGAGAAATTTAACATTAATGTCGACGTGGAGATACTCGAAGAGCCTCCTGTGGTAAACTTTCCTTTAACAACTCCAAGGGTTTCCCTAATGGACCCATAGTAGGTTCCATAAATCTTACATGCAAAAGACATAGTAAGTGAATTTATATGAAAATCAAAGCATGTATTAGTCAAATCCTACAAAATGAGTGTTAGATCCATTTATACATCATTAAAAGATCATAATATTCATCAATAATCCTCATTTGGAGCTCAGTTGAACCATTTAGGTGAATGCAGGCCTAGGGATGTGAGTTTCCCTAGGCTGGAAGCCATCGGGAAGGAAATGATGAGAAATGACCATGGAGCCATGAAGACTTGTAGGTAGCCACCCACAAAAAAGGTTCCACATGATTAATTCAGACATCAAAGTTCCTATGAGGCAGTTTGGAACGTGCAAAAATTGGTTGTAAGGAACTTTAATTTTTTTGATTGAGCTTTGATGCATTTGCGGGTTCGAGGCATGTGGTCACATGAAGATTGAAGGATGTTTGGAGCCTCTTCCATCAACCAAAAAAATTCAGGGGATGGTGACCCATAGAAAAAATTCCACACTACAAGACCCACAGGCACCCCAGAAGTTAAGGATCACATTCTGAAGCATGACCATTTTAGAAGATGCAAGAGGGAGCTATCGGGCCACTGTCATATGTTTTCTATTAAGAATGGTGTTGGAGGGACGATGGTCCATAGGTAGTGGTCTGTAATGAGTTCATGGACCAATTTATGGGTTAATGGTTTGAATATTTGGTCGAGGGGAAGATTCCTTTATGAAATTCACCATGCACGAAGCCGTAGGTGCATGGTTGTTAGGGAATGGCAATGGGGAAATAGCCACGTACATGTGGCCACCCACATGAGCCAATCTGCATGCCACTTTTGACTTAGTCATTTTTTGTGCTAGGAAAGTCAGGAATGTCGATGGAGTCAAAGTTCGCATTGGAAGCAGACAACATGGTTTTGTCGCTAAGCAACAACACTCGAGCGACAGCGCGCCGCATGCACCAGCCCACAAGTAGTGGTTCACAAATCATTTGGACTTAGCAATTTTAAGCAATCAGGGGTAATGACATCAGCAGGACCCACAACATGGAAGGCAGCCAGGGTTATGCCACTAATAAATGGAAAAGGGAAGGCAGCCATCCAAACATAGAAGTATGCATGGTAGCTCTCACATGGGGTTTAGGACTTAGCTATTTTTCTGGGGTTTTCACATGTTACTTGGGACAACAATGGTAAGGGTGTAGACCACAAGAGTTTATTTTCCACACGAAGAACACCGATGGAGCAAGGGGATTTCGCATGAATCTAAGGGCATATTTTGAGTGATTATTTCAAAAGCTGAGAGTGGACTATGCATGTGGGATCTATTATAGCGAGGGCCGTTGGGAAATCTAAGGTTTTATCTCTAGGATTTTAACATTATTTTACAAACCCTAGCTAAGGAAAAAACACCACTTGAAATTTCTGACACGGGCCTACTTCGAAACGACACAAGAATTTGATGACAACCTTGATTTTGATCCGATGTGAGCTTATATAGACACAAGATCCTCGTTCTCCATTTCTCTCCTTAAAATTTAAAAATGTAATGGTGAAAATGGCAGGCAGGGTCTAATATTTATAGGCAAAAGGTCATTAATGGTGCTCATTAATTTCTCAGTACGATGGTGGGTGAGGTAGCTAAGATTGTGGAGATTTGATATGATGTCTTCATCAGACGATAGAGAGCAATGTTGGGCCCGCAATACAAGTGGATTCTTGGGCTTCACTACTAGCTTGCAACTAAGGGACAACCCATGGATGACAACCTACAAATGTGGGCCCACCGAACTCAACGAACGCTAAGGAAAAGTGCAAAGGGAAACACGCAAGTTCTAATGACTTTGTAACTTTTAAAGTGGTGACTTTGGTCAAAGGGAAATTAGTGAATTTATTGCACATGACCACTTTAAGCTCATAATTAGGGGCACATAAAATGAGGCAAATGCAAATATGAACTAGCGAAGACAAAAAAAAAGAGGGGGGTCCCCGGTTAGAATAGGGCATGTGTGTAATAGGGACAAAAAAATGGTGACTCTTCTGGGAAAATGCTCCTAAGCGTTCTAAGGGTAAGGATTGATCTGAGACCCAGGACCTCTGGTTTCCCATAATAGAAGGTAGTTTCCATAAGCGAACTAAAGAATTGAGAAGAATAGAATCCTTGGTTGAATTTGATCATAGGAATATCTTAGGAGTGTGTGTGTGATATGTTCATTTCCTTCCCTTAGAGACCATAACGAATAGCATTCAATCAATCAAGGCAAGCTACGTAAATTGTCTGACCCCAAAAGTAACTTGGACATTGCTTTATTGCTAGTTAGGCTTCCATAGCCTCGACGGAGTTGTGGTTGTGACCTCGCAAACATTTCTCTATTTCCAGTCGGGCATCCATAGCTTTGATAGAGTTATTCGCACACCCACACAGTTGCTTGTTTCAATCATTTTATTTTCTCTTTTCTTTTAGATATTTTATTTTGATACTCTTTTCTTTGCTCAACGACATAAGCACTAAAGCTTATAGTGGGTTTGGAAGTCACAGTGGTCACTGGAGTAGACTTAAGATTTTTCACTTGTCAAAACCTCATAACAACTATCATATAACTAGTCAAAAATATTTAAGGTGTTTTCTCATGTGTAATCTGAGATAAACGTAAGGAGATTCAAATAAGGTTTCTATCCTGGATCAAGTTAGAGTTCAAGTAAGGAAACCTGCTTAATGGGATTGATCAGAAGTCAATAGTAATAGATGAAGACTTATCCACAGAAAAAATGGGAGAAAACAACAAATTAGGCCTTTTGACGAACCGTACACAACCACAACATCAAGACAAGGAGACACCCTCAACAAAAAAAATCCAGGAAAGCGAGTGAAAGTGAGACGAATGTAGAGCAGCAAAGCAAAAGAACCTACTCTAACTATTTACACCTATATGCAAAGAGTGAGCTTGAGCAGCTCAAGCAAGGAAATAATTCTTGAGGTATTTCCCATTGACAAGAACTGGAACATCCACCCTAGGTAATGTTTTGAGGTGAAAGGCATTATCCCCTAGAATCTTAGAAAAAATCTGAAAGGGGACAAGCCAAAGCTTTTCAAATTTCTCATGTCCTCCTTTCTTTTCATGGGAATTTTCCTAACAAAGGACTAAATCAGCAATCCTAAAGGCCTTTACTTTGGCTTGACGATTGAACCATCTTTTGACTATGCCCCAGTGTTTGGTGAATTTTTCTATTGCTTGGTCACATACTTCTTCTAAGTGTATCAATTCAGTAATTCATGCCTCTTTGGATTCTCCCTCCTCATAATATTTGTTAACAAATTGAAGCGTAGGGATTTTGAGGTGGACTAGGAATACTGGCTCTAAGCCATAGACTAAGTGAAATGAGGAATTTCCCAAGGAAAATTTAAGATGAGTGTGATCTGCCCAAAGATAAAAATGTAGCTGAGTGTGCCAATCTTTTGGATTCTTGTCAAGCAACTTCCTGATCACAGTTAGGATATTTTTGTTTGTGGATTCAGCTAGGACATTTCCCTAAGGGTAGTAATTGGAGGAGAATTTAAGCATGATTCCATAATAAAAGGTCCAACTAGCTAACTTAAGGGATGAAAAAGCAGGA
>VDFB02239672.1:0-10526 GCA_007258455.2 Sequoia sempervirens | reverse complement strand
AAAATGTTAGATGAGATCAAAAGAAACAAAAGGATATAGGGGTTAGATAAACCATTTACCAAAACACCCTAAAACTTAGCCAAGTTATCATGTGTTTACTTTAAATGTAAATTTGAAAATTTTAACTAATTTAAAGTTAAGAAACACCTACACCATTGGATAGCTTGTGAAATTCTACCCTATTTTAAAAAAAAAAGCATCAAAAAAGACCTACGTATGACCAAGATATGGTCATTTTAAAATTGAATCTAAAAACACTAAAATAGTGATCATATGCGGGTTAATGAATAGTGCTGTCAAAAAACAGCGAAATTTTATTAAAAAACGTGTTGGATTTGAGGTGTATGCCCTCCTTCTAGCGCCAATATGTGAACCATTTGAATCTATACCTTGCACAAACACAATAAACATGCAAACAATTAGATCAAACACAAGATTAGAAACCAATGATTCCTCAAGAAATCCATTTGAAATTTGCAAAAGATGAGAAATGAAAATGAAGAACACAAATGAAATAATTAAATCCTATCTAATGCAAGAAAACTCTTGATCTCTTGAGGGAGTTGGTGCAAATAGGTGTGTGGAGATTTGCCCTTTCCCAACTCCTTGAATGCAAATGTTGATTGAAGATGATTGATCCACTTGATGAAGACTTTGAATGTATGCTCCAAGCTTAAAATCTGCAAAAAAACCTAGCTATGATTCAATGAGATGGATGAGAATTGCTAAGTATTTTAGCATGGTAACTTTGCTTGAAATGTGGATGATAAAATGAATGGTGAAACATTGTATTTATAGAATGATAAGTTGAAGAGATGTCCAAATTTGATCAATGTGGGACAAAGATTCAACCAATGATATAATGCCACTTGTCAACATGTGAGAGGATGAAGGTTGAGCAAGTTTTGAGGATTGTGCAAGTTTGAAATTTGAATTTGATGAGATGACATGTTTAGGGGGGATGAAAAAATGAGTTAAATGCCAAGTGGGAGACATGTAAGAGACAATGTAAGAGCTTTTAAATGCTTTGTTGGATGGACAAGTCCTTTGGGAGATTTCAAATTATGAATATTCCACTTAGATGCCTTTTGAATGAAAATAGGAATTATTAAATCAAATAAATTTAATTGGGTGCAAGTTGCAAAATCTAGAGGATTTGAGGGATAGATTAAATTAATCAAGATTTGACTAATTTAAGGATATTTAGCCCATTTGGACAATTCTGATTTTAGATCTATGGATTTATTTAAATCAAATAAGAGAGGAATATGATAAGAGGCCAATTAAATAAGGATTTTGATTTATTTAATTAAAAGGGATGGTGTTAGATTAAATCAAATAAGGTTTTAATTTATTTAATTTAATGGATAGACTTTAGAGATTTAATCAAATAAATTGATTATTTAATTAAATAGGGATAATTAGATCAGATGGATTGATTTAATTAACAAGAGAAAGTGACTTAATTAGACAAAATGATTTATTTAATTAAGAGACTAATATTGATGAATTTAATCAGATAGGGGAATTTGATTAAACAGTTAGACCGAGGGATGATTTAGGAAGAAACGATGTTAGTAGATCAAAGTTAGATGCGCAATGTCAACTTGTACATTTTGCATGCTCCACAAACATAGGCAAGGCTAATCTCTGTGATCATCTCCCAGGCCCCTGGATAGGTCTTAGGTTAATTCTCTTGGTCAAAATCTGAGAAAACCCCAAAACAATGGAAATTTTGAAAATCAAAACATTTGCAAAACACCTTGAAAATACCAAAAATAGCCTCAAAACATTTCAAAACTTCAAAAACATCCAAATATTTCAAAAAATCCATCCATCCCCATTTTGCTTTCATCCACAATAAATATCATTCATAATAAATGGTCATCACCTTCAACCTTTGGTGAAACAATTAGAAACAAGTCTAGTAGTTCAAAAGTGAAAACTAAAATGTCAAGGTCTCAAGTCTAGGTTAGTAAGTAAACAAGTTAGTCATCTCTCTTGGTATTAATAGCCTATCATCCAATCAGTCCCAAATCAATCATTTGATAACATCATTTCCTAGGATGAATCCTTCCTACAATGGACATCAACATTAGGAATCACCGTAGTTTAGTCTTGGCTAGTAGTATTGAAGAACATTATCTTGTTTGTTTACTTTATCTTTGTCTTTTAGCTTATCTTATTGCGCTCATTTCAATGACCTCTCAATGATGTCCCAAATGAAGGGACTTAGAAAGAAAGAAATGGGGCAATGATCAATATCTTTTATCTGTTGTGCTTGTTGGATATTCTTGTAATATAACATTGGTCATGCGTGCTTAGTTTAGGTGTTGGGAGGATGTTTTAGGTGTCTTTTTTACCACATAGGAAGGCTTTCATTTCTATGCTTTGGTCTGAGATGTTTGGAATATTTGAACTACATTTTGAATAAGGTTATGTATGTCGGGTGTGAACAGGAGTACTCCTATCTAATTGTCAAGTCAAAGTCCATCACACTAGGTGCAATGCCATCCTAGTTCTTTATACCTTGATGCATCGTGCCTAGGTGTATTATAAAACATAAAGTAAATGGCCATTTTAAAGTCCCAATCCCTGGTAAGAAAATCATCATCACCATCATCATCATCATCTTTTGACTTGTTGGATTCTCTTCTTTCTTCTTGCTTCTCTCTATGCTAACATGGTACCATGAAAGTCAATCATCATCGCTACTACACCCATCCTGTATCCACAAACCATCAGCATAATGAAAATCATATCATGATGTATAGGAAACATTGACATCTCACATGCATTTCACTTCATCATTTGCATCATAATATAGATTGGTTATTCTAAGTATTTCACGAACCATAAATTTGCATTCATTGCATAAGCATAAAAGAACCATCACATAGGCATTATTAAATCATATCATGTACATCATCAAAGTATCCATTGCATCATCATATATACATCATAATATCATTAATTTACATCTGGTACATAATCATATAACATCACATAGACACCATCATTAAATGCACCATCACATAGACATCATTATAAAAATGCATCATCACATCATATCATGTGCATCATCATGACATCCATAAATGCATCACCATATCATACATGAGAAAGATAATAAAAAAGGAAAAGATTGCACCTCATACATTTTATCATTATCATACATTAGGCACATAATATAGATCTATTAGTCTAAACATTCACAGATCATAACATTTTCATTATCCATACATCATCATAGAAGTGCATAGAAAAGATACTGAAAAAGAAATGCATCCATAAACCATTGCATCACATCATAAACATCATATAGAAACATACATCACATTGCATGACATATAGACCATTGCATATAGAAAATAAAATGCATCCATCCATCATGCGTAAACAAGATAGAACACATCATACATCAGATCGAATAATCTCATATCATATATATCATCATCAAAATAATAATACACTGTCATAGTACAAATCAGGATTAGATGTATGTGTATCAATCAATATAGTACAATCGCCCACAAGGCTATCAAAAATGAGCCCATGGATCTTAAAAGAATAATGAATAAGCTAGCCCTACTGGCTGCTCCCCTTGCCACTCGACCTCTCTCCGTGCTCCTCTAGAGGCTTGTATCTTGTCTGTTGTGAGTAATCGAGAACTCGTGTTGATCAAGGCACTGCCTAGTGGTAATGCACCCAATAGTACTTGCCCTCTCTGATGGCCTCTCTATATGCCCACATGGATATTGTGCTCTTGGAGGAGGATTCAACCATGCTCTCTAGCTGTTGTTGCCAACCCATCTCCTATGCTACCTGCAGCTCGACAGCCTGTCGTTGCTGGATAGCTTGATCTCTCTTGATTGTCAGGGCCAAGACCTATTGTCTTTCTTGGTCCCTCTCTTCCATCAACACCTATATTTGAGCCTGTAGCTGCAAAATTTGACCATCCCTTAGGTCTGGCTATGGTTGTGGCTGGTCTTGATGACCATCTCTCGGTAGGGTCCACTACCTGTCTTGGTCCTGATGACCATCCTTGGGTTGATCCTGGACATCCCTCTAATCCCTATGCTGCTTAGGCTGTCACGGAGGTGTGCCACCTCCTCCTCTACCTCGACCGCCATCCCCATCTTCATCTTTTTCACTGTCTCCCCTACCTCCTTGGCCCCACCCTCATCCTACAGATTGGCCTTTAGGTCTCCGTTGTGGCAATAATGCACTTGGCACTGTCAATCAAACCAGTGAACAAAACCAATCTATGTAGGCCTAGGTCATCCCTGGGTTTGCTGGTCCCTGATCATAAGGCCATGGCCTAGCCACTAGTTTCTTAAAACTCTATATTGCCTCATCTGCTGGAATGGTACGACCCCATGTCATCTCCCTTGTAGTACGTGTGAAGATGGCCACATACTAGTCATCGAGACCGTCCTGAGCATCTCCAAACTGGCAGGCAACGTAGTCTGGCAGATACCGATTTATCATAGGTTGCTCGCGACCCTGCATCAAACGGTCCTGCTGGAAAAAGAAAAACTATTGAACATCGTCATACCAGGCCGACATCCCAAGATAAGGCATCCAAGGGAAAACTGTCATCTCATCGATGACACTCCTCCAGTGGCAGATGCCTGCTACCCCTATGTGTGAAAAAGTAAGTGCACCCCTACATCTCTAGATGATTGGGTCATCCGGCTCCATATCGACCGATGTAACTCTCATGGGGTGGAGCATTGCAATGTGCTCCTAAGCCCAGATATGCAACAATGTGACCCCTAATCTAATGGCTCAGCTATCGCAATATGTGACTCATGAAGATCATGGTACAGGGGGCCAACATCACTGGCCCCCATGCAAAGCACTCTCTCCATTGGAGCATCTTCTCCCAGGAAAGACCCCATCCCGGGATGAAATATCGGCCACACCAATTTGGTTCCATGAGTCTCAAAATGATTGCAACCACAATCAATCAAAAAGATGATACCTAACTTTTTTACTGTTCCAACTCGATTTGTCCCTTCAAAAAGATGATCTCGTCTAGACCCATAATCTTGAAACAGTTGTCCCTACTAACATCCACATCATAAATAACTCTCTCTCTATGGATTGACAATCACAGAATGTGCCACACATCCTCCAGGGTCACTGTGGCCTCACCTATGGGGAAGTGAAATGAGGATGTCTCACTATGTCAGCGCTTTGCCAATGTTGTCATCATGCCAAGGTGTGTCCTGATCACTGGGGAATAAGCAACGTACCATAATCCAATCACTCCTAGGTGCTCTTGGAGTACCTCGTGCAAAGGGGGATCCTATGACAATCTACTCAAAATGAAATATTTGTTCTCTTGCGAGTGGACCGGCCCCATGTCCTCCTACATCAAGAAAGTCACTGCGTCAAGTTTTGTAAAAAACCCAGATCCTGTTTAAAGTTTGTGTGACCAAAACAACAAATGTTTTGCTATTTGAAAGTTCCAAAATGCGCCGCTAAATCCTAAAAGTTCCAAACTCCACCATCGTGGTGTAGTTTGACAACACTCTAATTTGACCCCTGGACCTAAATTTCAAATAGGATGGTCGCAACGTTGTTTGCATATGTGGCATACTTTGCAGCTAAACCCTAATTTCTAAACTAAACCGCTACGACACAACTCTCATCAACAGTACATTTTAGGCCTACGTGGTGCCGATTTAAGGTTTTCAGTGGCACTATATAGCACCACTTGACTTCGTTGACCTCTAGACCCTAATTAATGCACTCAAAAATCAAAAACAAAGGTCAGGACAAGATGACATACCACTAGTTCAGTGTCGGGAAAGCCTTTGGTACACTCACACACGCTCAGAAATATGTCGTGGAAGCACACATTGTGCCATCTTGATCAGTCCTCAGAGCTCAAATCGCAAAATTTTCTAAAAGCTCGGTCTGCAAATGAATTGGAAGTGACCCCTCAAGGCCTATTTAAGCCTAAAAGTAAGGGTTTTTCTACCATGTTTAGTCGTCTAGCCGGGGTTTTGGACCCCTGAGCCTGTTTTCACCCAATCGAGGGTCGTTTTGCATCATTTTTTTCATGTTTTTGGCATCCTGGAGCCTTTCTGGACCCGTTGGGCACCTTGTCCTCCTTTTTCGTGAGTTTTCCCAAAAAATCAAATTTTTTGTTCAATCTCTTGAGGGGGTAGTATAGCAACATGTTTCTTCTTGCCAGGGCAATAGTGGGGCATTTAAAAAATTGAAATTTTTTGGATTTTGATCACGAGGTTATTCTTCAAACCAGTGCAATAGGTACATTGCTTCAAAGAGGGGCAAAATGTAGACATGGAAAATGTACCAATTGATCCTATACACATGATCCTGATTTTACTAACACCGCTTCATCCTGAATCATCTCCTTTGCTAATCGTTTAATTGAATAATTTGTATTTGATTAAATCCACCACATTTTATCTCTTAATTAAATAAATCATTATTTATTTGATTAGGTCATCATCTCTTGTTGGTTAAATAGATCATTTTATTTAATTAATTCTATAGTCTCCATTTAATTAAATAATTTACTTTATTTAATTAATCTCTAAAGTCATTCTATTAAATTAAATAAATCAATCTTTATTTGATTTAATCTAACATCATCTCCTTTTAATTAAATAAATCAAAATCTTTATTTAATTAAGTCTACATCATATTCCTCTCATTTTGATTTAAATTAATCCAAAAATTTAAATCAAAATGGTCAAATCAACTAATCTCCTTTTAAATTAGTCTTAATCTTAATCACCTAAATCCTCTAGATTTTGCAACTTGCTCATGAAAATCATTTCAAGTGATTTATTAAATCCTCAATTACATTAAAAAAGGCATCAATGTTGGAATATTCTCCAAATTTTAAAAATCCCTCCAAAAGGGTTTGTACATCCAACAAGGCATTTAAACCTCTTACATGTCCTTTTTCCTTGAGCCATGTGGCATTAACTTCATTTTCTCCTCCCTCCAACATATCATTTCATCAATTTTGAAATTCCACCTAATTGCATTTAATTGTACAATGACCAAAATTTGCTCCACCTTTGTCCACTCACATGTTGACAAGTGGCACTTGGTCATTGGTTGGTGTTTGATCCCACATTCATCTCGTCTTCCTCATTCTCCATCACTCTCATCTACAAATAAGAGGCTCTCACTTTGATTTTGGATCCACAACTTCATGCAAAGACATTATATTGAGATTTTGAATTTGCTTCATCCATTGTTCATCCATTTTCATAGTTTTATCAAGTTTCATAGCTAGGTTATGTCAAAATTGCATCAAGGAGCTTCAATCTTCATCAATCATCACCAAGCTTACAAGGGATTGGGAAAGGGACATTTTCCACATCAAAATGACACCAATTCCTCCATGGGATTGAGAGTTTGCTTGCATTAGATAGGATTTGATAGTTTTTTTTATTATGTTCTTCATTTCCATTTCTTATTTTGTGCATTTCAAATGAATTCTATGGGGAATGTTGATTTGACTTGCATATTGATCTAATTGTTTGATTGTTTCTCATGCTTATGTAGGTCTAACATCAAAATTCATAGTACCATTTGTTGCACAATTGGTTGGATGTTAGCAACTTGATTGTTATTGGGTCTAGGAGCACTTAGTATGACCTTAGCATCTACTACACTGGCATTTGTTACATTTTTGTTCTTAGCCCATACACGAGGTTTCTCATTTGAACTAGTTGAAGGATGGTTGTCTTTGTATGCTTGAGTATTTCCTTGTGAGATTAGGGCTCTTTCAATGTTAAGGGATCTTAGAACGAGCTCATCATATGATGTGATGTATTACATTTTCAAGTGGAATGATAGGTTTGGATCAAGGTTGGCTATAATGATTCCCACTTGTTGTTCATTAGGAAGAATCCACTTGCTTTTAATAGCTCTTTGTCTCCATCATTGTAAGAAATTAGTGAAGGTTTATTCTAGATTTTGTTTGAGTGTACAACTCTTCGAGAATAACGTCCATGTCAAGATTGAAGGAGAAGTGATCAATGAATTTGTCAATGATTTCTTGAAAAATTTTGATACTAGGAGGAAAATGAGAAAACCAGTCCATAGTAGTACCTGTTAAACTTTGAGGGAAGAGGCACATTAGATATGAATCATTGTAAGCCACTTCCATACACATGACATTAAATTATTTGATATGGTCAACAGGACTTCCTCTCCCTCTATATTTGTCAAACTTGGGGATTTCAAAACCAGGAGGGAACGATATCATTGCTATATTTTGATCAAATGGGTAAGGACACAAGTTCTGTGTATGAGGTTTCTTTGTCTTTTCCATGCGGAGGTCCTACATTTCTTGTGAGAGTGCTTTCAATTGTGACGCTAAATCATCTTGCAAATTGGGTGGAGGAACATATGGTGGGATGAGAGATGAGTTATATGGAGTGTATGAAGGTGTGAGATTTTGTGAAAGTGATGAATATGTTCCTGATGTGTTTGGATTAAAAAAATTTATATGAGGATAATAGGAACCTTGTTACTGTTGTTGGGCATATTGTTGAGTTAGTAAGGCTTGTTTTTGAGCTTGATGTTGTTGTTTTGCTACTAGGGCTTATTGTTGGGCCTGTTGTTGTTGTTGTTGTTGTTGTGATAATAAAGCTGCTTGTTGTGCTTGTTGTTGTTGCACGACTTGTTGTGCAATGGCCACCTGTTGTTTTTTTTGTTGTTGTTGTGCTAAGGCTGCTTGGTGTACTTGATGTTGTTGTTGTGTTAGGGCTGCTTATTGGGCTTGATTTTTTTGTTGTACTAAGGCTACTTGTTGAGCCTAATGTTTTTGTTGTGTTAAGGCTACTTGTTTTGCTTGTTGTTTTTGTTGTTGTATGGCTTGTTGATAAGTTTTTTGTGCTTGTTGTAGAGCTAAGGAATGTGATTTCAAGGTGGGATTAGGTGGTTGTTGAGACATCTGTGAAGGATTAGGAACATTGATGTTTTGAGTGGATAGCATATTTTTGGTGAAAGGTGAAGGGTTCCCTTGATTTAGCATTCCTTGCAATATTGTAGAATGAGGTGGAGGAATGTATGTTTGAGGTCCTAATTGATTTGGCATAGAAAAGGGAGTTGTTGGAAAAGATGACGTCATTAAATTTTGTAATGGAAATGACACACTAGGACCTTGAGTCCATTGATTGAAAAAATTCCCTTGTCCTATGTTTTGAGGAATGACTTGTGCAAAAGATGTAAACAAAGGATTCATGATCAAGGTACTCCAAATATTGATATAACTTGTAACCAAGGGATTTTTTTGAGGTGGATTGATAGTGGATGATGTGGTAATGGTAGATGGAATGGATGAACCCACTGGAAGGTTGGATAAATATGTCCCTATTTGCATTGAGGGTTGATTATGTGATATAGTATTGGCATTCCCTTGTGTGTTGTTTTGATATTTTTGGTCTATATTGCTTTGTGTGATGATAGGCATACTTGTGGTACTCATAGGTGTGGATGAAGAATGGTTTCCCTGAAATGTCAAAGTGGTGGTGGAATAGTGAAGTTCAAGTGGAGTGTGTAGCTATTTTAGATCTTCGGGAATGGGAGGAGCACCAAAGGTAGGTGTCCAAATGGTGGTGAGATGTGGAGGATTAGTTTCAAGAGTACCCACAAGTATACTACTTTCAAATGGTGAGGTGTGACCAAAATATTTAGCAAGGCTAGTTGCAAGACTAGGTATGAAAGTTTGACTTAGCCCTTGTGATGGAGTTGTGAAGTCTTGTGTTAAAATTTGTACTACAAACATTGGGGAGATAGGAGCTACACTTTCAAAAGATTGATGTTCTAAAAGTTCTTCTCTAGTGAGCTCAAATGGGTTGTTCGTGACATCTTCAATTTCATATGGTCCCGAAGGAGATGATGGTTGTTGTGATGGTGTAACATGATTTCTAGGATCAAATTCTAAAGGATTTGGATCACTTGAGGTAAATGTAACTTTGTTCTTTCTCCATGATTTTCCTTTGTGTTAGATCTCTTTGTCTTTACCATAAATTTGCGTCAACTAGGAGAGTTATGTTGATTTTGTAATGTTTGAACTCTCAGTTAACTCAAATATAGGTAAAAGGGATGTTCTAAGTATTTTGGGAGCAATGATGATAATGTGGGATGAAAAGATGGGCGATATAGGAAGTGATCTTTGCAAGTGTTTTGGGATAAGAATTTTGACTTAAGTTTGAAGTTTTGATTTTGGGATAAAGGATGCTAATGAACTTAAAAATATTTAGGGTAGACTTGTGACCTTCAAGATAAACTAGTTCAAAGATGATAACTATCTCAACTAAGTGCATGGAAAAGGATGAATTTCACATACAAAGTAGCTAAAGTAGCAAGTTGGTTTGTGTGATATAAGAGGGATTCACTACACATGGGTCTCTCTTTTCTCAAGAGATCACTAGGGAACGAACTGCCCTTATACACCTCAGAATAGTAAAATGACAAAGAACCAAAACCCAGTTATTCTTTGAAGGAAATAGTCAGAGATC
>VDFB02239668.1:0-11343 GCA_007258455.2 Sequoia sempervirens | reverse complement strand
AAAAGGGTATAATATATCTTCCTCTATACTACTTAATTCCTTTCAAATTCTCACATAAAATCCTTATACATTGATATACAACTCATACAAAGGTCTTACATATATTTATTTATTCTTTATTCACTTATATATGCACACACTTATCTCTACATACTATGGGATGGGATGTGACCCATCTCTGCTATCCCTATTCTAGATGGTATCTTTAAAATCTTAGGCTTCACAAGTGATTTGTGGAAATATGCGGTATGTTATCTGTGACGATGTCTTCAAATATTGTTCTTTTTTACTAACATTTACTATAAAAGACAGTTTATTAAAAGTTATGTAAAAAAATTGCAATTTATTTCTAAATTTTAAATAAATAAATAAATA
This sequence comes from Sequoia sempervirens, assembly GCA_007258455.2. Classification (NCBI taxonomy): domain Eukaryota; kingdom Viridiplantae; phylum Streptophyta; class Pinopsida; order Cupressales; family Cupressaceae; genus Sequoia; species Sequoia sempervirens. The sequence continues at coordinate 10,968 of VDFB02239668.1, read as the reverse complement.
AATATATATATATATACACACACAAATCTTCACAAATCGCTAGTTTACATCATCTTCAAATTCTTAATGATTTAGCTTTTAAAGGTGTCATACGTGAAGATTTAGTTAAAAATGTTGATTTAAATTAGTTGCACTTATAGGATAAATATTGTGGTACGTAACTAAGATAAATTTCCAACAGAAGGATGATCATGGGGCTTAGACATGCCATAGACTATGTATGGGTATAACCACTAAGAGCCACAAGAAGCATGAATAGAGTGGTTATCCATTAATCTATTCCTTTGAGTTGGATAATGACCTTTACTATAGGGGGAAGGTGAAAAATGTGCAACAATACAAGAATCATTCTCTCATTCTTTATAATTATGTAAATGGGTTGTCTATATCAATTTAATGGGTTGTACAAAAATATATAATAGAACATTTGAACAGATCAAGGTCACAGTTTGAGCAAGCTCCTCATCTCTTCTTTGCTTTAGCTTCTGATCCACAATTCTTCAGGGAAGCTTCTAGTGTCCCCGAGTGGGATGCTGCTATGTAAGAAGAGCTTAATTCCTTGGAAAGGAACCATACTTGGGATTTAGTCCCACTTCCTAAGGGAAGAAAACTTGTTCGATGAAAGTGGGTCTATCGAACAAAATTTTCTGCAGATGGGTCAGTTGACAAACATAAAGCTCGCTTGGTGACAAAAGGATTCTCCCAAATTCCTGGGATTGACTACTCTGAGACTTTTGCGTCGGTCACCAAGATGACTTCAATCTGACTTGTCCTTGCCATTACTGCAGCCCATCATTGGGAAGTTCATTAGATGGATGTGAAGAGTGCTTTTCTTCATGGTGACCTTCAGGAGGAGATATATATGGAGTAGCCATAGGGGTTTGTCCAGGATCCTTCACTTGTCTGCTGACTTCAAAAGTCTCTCTATGGCCTTAAACAAGCTCCACGAGCTTGGTATGCCAAGATGGATTTCTTTCTTCTATCAGTTAGGTTCACTTGATGCCATTCTGATCTGAACATCTACATTTTGCAGCAGGATGATACTCACACTTTCCTTGTTCTCTATGTTGATGACTTGTTGATTACAAGGAGTTCCTCATCCACCATCAAGGCAGTGAAAATTTCCCTTCATGATCATTTTCTGATGTCTGACTTGGGTCTTCACTGTTTCTTGGGTATTGAGATTACACAGTATTTGGCTGGAATCTTTCTTTCTCAGCCCAAGTATGCTCTTGATATGCTCTCCAGATCTCACATGGCTACTTGTAAGCTTGCGCTAACTCCATTTCCATCAGGTGTCAAACTTGAGGCGTCTTGTTCTTCACCTTTGGTAGATGCTACCTTGTATCACCAATTGGTTGGGAGTCTCATATACTTGACTCACACGAGGCCTAATATTTCTTATGTTGTGGGCATGGTCTCCAAGTTCATGTAGGAGCCACATGAGCTGCATTGGAAAGTAGCTAAGCGGATTCTTCACTATGTACAGGGCACTCATAGTTATGGGATTCATTATGCAGTAGGCATGGATATTGACTTGGTGGGATACATAGATTCAGATTGGGCAGGCGATTCTTAGGATCATAAGTCTACTTCAGCCCGTACTGCTTCTCTCTTGGTTCTATTCTGATTTCTTGGTTGAGCAAGAAGCAGTCTACTATTGCTCTCTCCTCTATAGAGGCTGAGTATTGAGGAGCAGTTAATGCTGCTACTAAGGCCATTTGGCTTCAACACATTCTCACTGAGTTTGGCATTTCCTTCCGAAAGCCTATAGTCATCTTTTGTGACAACCAGAGTGCTATTAAGATCTCTCACAATCCGGTCCATCATCAGTGGACCAAACACATTGAGATTCATATGCACTACATTCGGGAGCTAATTCATGAGCAGGTTCTTGATCTTCGGTATTGTTCGACATTAGATCAGACAATGGACATCTTCACCAAACCCTCACTAAGAGAAAGTTCATTCATTTGCGATCTTTGCTTGGGGTGCAACAAGTGTCCTCCTTTTAGGGGGCTTCTTAGCTCCTTCGTTCTTTCTCTCTTTTGTGGGGGAGGGATACTTCTCTTTTGGGGGGGATTTCATTGTATATGGGTACCTCATCAGGCTTGATTTGTTAGGACCCATCTCTATACCCACCTAAGCTATGCTTAAGGGGGGTTGTTAGTGTAGGTTTTTTATTCCTTATTATAAGGTTTTTCCTATACATTTATTTAAGCTTTCTTAGGTTAATAAAGCATGTTTAATTAGGTGAGTGGATTATGAGGTGTCACCTTCCATTAGGTGAGTGGATTATGAGGTGTCACCTTCCATTAGGTGAGTGGATTATGAGGACTCACCTTCCATTAGGTGAGTGGGTTATGAGTTGTCACCTTCCCACCTCCTCCCTCTCTCTAGTCTATATAAGCATGCTACCTAGATTATTTCTTCATTATAGTTGGAGATAGTAATCTGATGCTATTTTGCCATGGAGCACTTCACATCAGTTTTCTCTTGGTATCACTATTATGCTATTCATTTTATTTTCATTTTACATTTTATTTAATCTATCTCTTTCAATTCAATTCTGGGTTGTAATTTGTTTCTCATATGTTAACAAAACTAGGGTTTGACCAAGACAAACCCCTATTCACTAACCCTTAACATATTTTCCCCTTTTTGTATGTGTTTTGTAGGCCTTGTGTGAAAATTTTTCAAAGAGAAAGGTGTGAAAAGTTGGCAATAATTTTCCAAAGTCATTCAAATTGGTCAAAGACCTAAAAGAAGCTTGGAGAACACCTACAGGTTAGATTCTACAGTTTCATATCCAAAAACCTTTCAGGAGTTGAAGTGCAGACCGGGAGCTACAAATTGCACCTTTGAATTTCCCAAAATCTCAAAGTAGACTAAGTTGCCACTAGTGGTGAATTAGTCCCACTGCCAGGCCTGAAAAGTGGGTTCTATAGTTTTGGATACCCTTTTGTCTGAAACCTATTCCGACAAAATTTCTCTCAAACATGACTAAGTCACCCATCTTGGCGTAAGTGTCCTAGTAGGATTCAACAGCGATTTCTATAAGATTCCAAAGCTCCTCTCCATCACTTTCTAGTTTCTAGGAGCACCTCTTCAATCTCATTAAAATTTTTATTACAGTTTACTTGCATTTTTAGTTCATTTTGCATAACATAGTGTGTTTTCAAACAAAGTGCATTTCCTTAGTTTTGCATTAGTATTCAATCTCTTTTATAAATTCTTTATATCTAAGACATTCCCCTTAGACAGATTTCAATCATTTTTGCATTGGAATCTCAAGGGAATATTCTTGAGTGAGCCATTAATACTTTTGGATACCTCTCTCCTTTTAGGTGAAAAACCCTAGAAGTGTAAGAGAGTCCCCCATCCAAAAATCTACAGTTTAGTTGGTAAAGTAGTGGCCACGATCTCACTTTGTGTGTCATGATATCTTTCCAAGGGGGAAGACAAACAAGACTTTCATGATCCTCAACGATTGTATCTCCTATCACCAGGATACCTTCGTCACTAATAGGAGACCTATAGGGAGAAGGAAAATTATGATTGTCATGATTGTCAATGCTTGCATCCTCTTGTATCAATCCTTTAGTGGATGATCTAAGAGAGATGAAGTCATCAAGGGCTTCATCTGACATGTCAAAGTCATCACTACTAAAGGGTTTAAATGATATGCTTTCTCTAAGTTTAGCCAATTTTTGTTTGTTTCTTTTGATGTTTTTAGTTTTTATTTTAATTTTCTAATGAATTCCAAATGTAATATGATCTAATTGAATTATCAACTAGTTTTGCAAATGAGAAATGCAAGAATCTAATTCTATCGACAAATGCAATGAATGTAAATTATGCTATTTTTAATTATTTGAATGTAACAGAAAGGAGGAAAACTACAAAAAAAAAGCCATAACACCAAACATAAGCTTAAAAATAGAAAATTTAACTCTATAAAATCCACTTCAAATTTGGACTAGGACTGATATGCCCAAGGTGGTGAATAGTCCCAATAGGGATTTTTTTTTTGTTTTGAATTTTTAGTTGATTTTTTATATTTTCAATGCTATATGATCTAGATTTGAGATGCAAATGAAAATTTTGAATTTTTCAATGAAATTAGATGCAAAAAAAATGCAAGCTATATGAGCTTTCACTAATGCAGTGTTGAAACCCTAGAATGCAAATTAACTTAATGAAAATCCTAATGCAAAGTTAATGTAAGCTAAATCTAGATGATGATGGAACTGCTAGAAAAAAGGTATTCTAAATGTAGGTTCACTAAATGATTAGCTGGTGGATTTGATTGATAATGAAGGGAGATACATGATAGTAGGGCATCATAAGATATGCTTAGAGACACTATACAAATGAGGGTTCACCACCAAGTTAAAACTTGAAAGACAATAAAATGCAACACTATATCTCTAGTCTGATGTAATGACCTACAAAATGACCTAGAAAAATGTGTAAAAGAAAAATAGAAAGCTCTAAAACAGAATGTTCGTACCTAGAAACTTGTAGAGACTTGAATGGAGACTGAAAATTTTGTAAATCTTGAAATTTTGGCCTATTGGGATTCATTCACCATTCTAGGTGAATCAGTCCTGGATTTTGATTTCTACATAGAAGTAGGTTTCGAGCAAATGGGTATCCAAATATACAAAGATCTCTGAAAAACACCTACAGTGGGACTCATTCACCACTTGTGGTGAATGAGTCTAGTTTTGAATTTTCTAGAACTTCAAAGTTCTGATTTGCACCTCTCAATCTGCTCAATATGCTCCTCCAAGTTCCGAGATCTGAAACTTTGATTTTGGGGCTATAGGTGATCTTTTAGTGAAGATTATGACCTTGCAAATAAAGGTACATCTCCAACAAGCTTGGAAACTAACCATCAATGATCTTCAAGTCTTCAAAGCACCTAAATCCACAATTACACAAAGAAAGAGAGAGAGAGAGGTTGATTGCTAGGGAATAGGGGTTTTCCTTGGTCAAACCCCTTTTGGGTAATTATACCAAATGATGAAATAAGATAATGAAGCATGAACATAAAATAATGTAATTAGAACCTTGCCATGATGATGGATCTTGAATTGTTGCAACAATTGATGAAGAATCTTCCCTTGAATGCCTTAGAAATGATCTTGAAAGCCATCTTGATGACCTTGTGAAGACTTGGAGTGCTTAACTATTTAGTACTTGACTTGATAACATGAATGCTTATGTGAGATAGTGATTTGATAGATTGTTTATATAGGCAATCCACTCAAATGACCATTAATTTGATCTCTAAGGCCTACATGGAAGAAATTTTAATTAAAACCCACTTCTTCTCACTTAGAAACTTAGTAATAGGCCAAATGGGACCCATTTTGTGCAAGGTAGTGAAGGGTCCCATAAGGGCTATTTTAAGGTCCAGAAGTGTCAGAAGGAGTCAAGGGAAAATTCAAGCTTCTATATGTTTTGAAAAAGGAAAAATAGGTTTTGAATGGACCTGAAACCATGAACAATAGGTTTTGAATGGACCCGAAACCATCAAATCTTAAGTGGACCCAAAGCCCACCCCAAGGAGAACAGGCTGCTCAAAGAAAGAAACAAAAACATCCAGCAGCTCACCAGGGAAGAAAAAACTCTAGCAACCTGCCACAAGCCAGCAGGTTGCCCAGAAAAACAACCAAGAAATCACATAAATCTTGGCATCATTGGTTTTGACGGGACCAACAACCCACTACACTCAAAAGTTATAGACAAGACCAGTAGCCCATAACACAAGGTTTTGACAGGGACCTTAAACCCAAATATGCAACTTTTCACAATAAAAATCATGATCAAAGCTCCACCAGCCGAAGTAGCAGAGTCCAACAACCCACTCCTACCATCTTTATAGGATAGGTAAACACAGGAGCACAGAGCACCAACAATATCCTTTAAAAGATATATATTCTCTCCATAGGTTCTAAATGAAAGAACTCCATATTTCTCATAGCTGCAACATTCAAAAACCTTGGGATTGAATAACTCAAAGATCTGCTTCCTAATCAAAATCTCCACCTCCATAGAAGATAAGGAAAAGAACACAGCATGTAGGTCCTCATCAAAACCCAGGCCACCATAAAACAGGGCTTCAATAGCCCCCCAACAGCCTTTCCAAGCACAACTAGCAGCATCCCACTCCACCTCTATAGGAGAAAAGTCACTTCCAGCCTCCACCATCTCCCCCTCAATAGAAGATAGGACCACCTCCATAGGAAAGACTAGAAAAACCCAAGGATGCGCCAAAAGAGACCTGAAAAGCAAAACCATGGAACTGAGAAGGCGAGGGACAAAAATACCCCCACCGCAACAATACCCATAGGTCACAAATAGTAAAAAGAGAAACACAGATCCCGTTCTAAAAAAGAAAACACCCCAAATAGGCCCTAAAGGACTCCAAGGCAGACACACCTCTCCTAGAAAAACAAAAAATGCTTTAGAGAACAAGGAGAGACAAGAAACAACAAAACCAACATTTTCCTGCCAAAGGGAAATAGCAAAAGCAGAGGCAAATAAAGCAACCCTCAGATAAGCAAACCCTGTAGAAAAAACACCAACAATGACACCCCCACACAGTAAAAGGAAACCAAATGAAAACAGGGGCCAAAGAGGAGCTAAGAAACTACCAGATTTCTGTGATTCAGACTGAGAGCAAACGATGGCAAAAAAAGCCCTAAAATACACAGTTTTGAAGCTCATCCAGTCAGGGCAATGCCATCCACCACATAGTCCCACAGAAAAATAGGAAGCTTCCAAACTCCCAAACAATAAAAGAAGATCAAAAGAAGGCGGGGGTCCAAGATTAAAAAAGAAGCCAACCCATCTATAAGCCGCCGACACAAACAAAGGAGGAAGGTCCACCCACCAGAGAGGAGAAAGAGACCACCCCTCAGAAGAAGATGCACGAACCACCTCAAGAGAACTGACGCCAGGAGCAAAACTAGCCTCAACCACGGTCCAAGCTTCCCACAGACACCCAGCCAGCCTCAGAGAGAGAAAGGCACCGGCAGACAACCAAAGCCTTCCTCATCCCACCAGAAAACCCTGAAGCCAGCCCACCACGAACAGGGCAGACCCCAGCAGCAAGAATCCTCCCACCGTCATCATCTTCTTCGTCTAAATCTTCATCTCCCGCCTGTGCAGAATTTGAACTACTTCGTCTTCCTTTCCCACCGAGTGCTCCATCGAGTGTTGTATATTGTTTTGTTTCATAATTAAGCTTATATGTTGATATTGTTGTATTTTTGATTAAAATATACCTTGGGATGCACAATATAGGGCCATAGGGGCCTATTAATGACGATATTAAAGTTATAAAACTAAGAGGTCCCAAAATCCAACGTAAAAGTGTAAATAAATACACTTTGCAATACTAAATTAAGGAAGAATTGGGTCTATTTAGCTTAGAATGTCCCTAAATCCTATGTGAATGTGTAAAACATATAACAACACTAGATTAGATGCATCTTAGTTTACAAGCCTCATAAATTTAATGTGAAAGTGTAAATAAATGCATTTTACAACATTAAATTAAGGCAGAGTTATGTTAATTTAGCTTAAAAAGGGCCCAAGACCTAATGTGGATGTGTAAAACACCTCACAACACTAGATCAAGGCTATATCAAGTCCAATTTATCATTAGTTATTCCCCAGTTAAGCAAGGGATACTTTTTTCTACACTACAATAGTAAGTTGCACTATTAGCCTAGTTAGATAATTGCATTTCATCCATGGGTCATTTCCAGATTTGGTTAAGGGTTGGTTGATTCACCTATTAGGCTATTACTCAATCACATACTTATTCAAATCCATCAAACCCCCATTCATCACATACTTCCCATACACATACACATTAATTCATTGAAACTTAGGAAAGGTGACAATCCCTAAGGTGAAAACCCAAAGGATCCTCTCCCCATTTCTCTATGTTTCAATAAATACTTTTTAGTATTGTTGGACCATGTATTGATTTTCCTTGGAAAAATGTATTAAATTTAAAATTTTCTTAAAATGCCTTAAATTTTATGATAGGTTCCACTATTCTTTAATACAAATGTTTGGATCAAACTGACAATAGTTATCTTTTTGTGTAGCCATGAACTCAACCTCAAATTATTAAATTTAATTAATGCTTTTATTAAACTTGTAAAGAAATTATTTTCCTTTATATTGTATTGGAATGAATTTAAATTTCATTACTGTTAAAAAAATTAGTGACATAAAATAACTTAAATTTAATTGTGTGAAGTTCTTGTAAAATAAACGTTTCTTCAAATATAATCTTCACTATTGTTTTACCAAATATATATGCTGCAATTGAAAAATAATATATCATAATATCACAAATTTTACTTTCAAAATTTCCTTCTTATTGTCTTAGAAGAAATTCAGTCTATTATAATTGATACATTAATTTTTTTTTCCACAAATAAAAGAATCAACAAAATTCCTACAAACTATATATAATATGAATTCTATCAAATGATATTAGAACAAAATCAAAATATTATTAAATTCAGATTATATAAAAGAGCAAAAGGAAAAAAATTGTGTGTACTTGCTGAACAGTAAGTACACACAATTAAAAAAACCTTTTGCTTTATTTAGACCAACTTAGTAACTGTATAGAGTAAGAATACTACTTTCATAAGCTATTATTATTTATAGCTTATATGCCTATTATTTGGAATGTGAAGGACCCTTCATTACTGGTATCATAATCAGCAAGTTTAACACATGGAGACTCGGCTTTTATGGCTTTCATAGCAGAATCTCCATCAAAAATTGTTGAGGATTTCGTATGCGGAATGTCCACGACATCCCATAGATCCTGATCAATCTGACTTGTTATCATCTTCAGCAGAAACATAACAGTGTCATGCAACACGGTATCAGATAAATTCACCATCAGCAATTCATGGTTCGAAAACTCACCCCCAACAATTCACCACGGGAAAATTCATCGCCATGACAAATTCACCTAAAGGAAAATTTGCCACCATCAATTCACTGCCAATGGCAAACTTTTAATGGAATGAATTTTCAGAATGGTAAATTTTCCTTAAAGTGAATTTGTCATAGTGGTGAATTTTCCCCCAATGAGTTGTTGTTGTGAATTTTCAGACAGTAAATTGCTGAAGGTGACTTTTCCTACAGCCATACAACACATATACATATAAAAATATCAGAAAAATCTCTGAAGTCAAGTCTGACCAACTCCTCGTTCTCAGAACATAGGAAAGCATTTTTCCCAAGATTTTGGAAAGTGCATGAATTTCCAGATTTCTTTTTCCACCATTGCTGCAAAGCAAAGCAAGAAAAAGAGTCTAATCATTTCACCTATATTTCGTTAAATTAATATCAAAATTGAAACTGAACCGTGCACCGTTAATCGAGACAAATGCTAACCTGTAATTTATCGTTGTTATTTGTATTAGACAAAAAAACTTTATTGCTATCCCTATCCGCACAAAGATTCTGGTTATTAAACTTTATGCATTTGATTACAACCTTTTGCATTTGACGACTATTACTAGAGGTTTCGCTATCTATGAGTGTTTTCGAACTTCTGCATCACCATGAGGAGGAAAAAAGCATTCAGAAGTTTCCTACTTAATAATACAACTCGATTCAAGAAAACAATAAACTCCTAATATCTCTTACTCTGCAATATAATTATGACCAAGTATTTGTCCTCCCAAAGTGCAAATGCTGTGTGTATGGATGCAACGAGGTGAGACGCATGTGTGTATTTGTAGAGAAAGAAAAGAAAGGATTGACGTGGGATCCAATTCTTATTTCTTTATTTCTTTCTTTTCTTCAGTTCCATTTAGCTCTTTAATGCTCCACTCATAATTATCAATGGATTCCACCTCATACAAATTGACCCTATTTCCATCCGACTGACCCTTTCGGCCTAAAATATAAGAAATTTCTTATCCATTTATAGAAGCCATGCAATTATTTATTCTACATAGATATCAATAGTGATATATTTTGATTTAGCGCAATAAAATAATATACAATATACAATATGCATATTATTAATTAGTAGAGTACAATGATAGTTACACACAATGAACTATTGTGGTGGCTTCAAATATTAAAAATAATATAATATACATTAACACTATTATTTTTGCAACACTCATAAAAAGAAAACCACATAGTTTAAATAGAATCAGAATATAACATGTTCTTAGTTACGAACAAGTTCCTCCACATTCATGATTTCAATATAGTAATAACCACTTCCTTGAACTCCTAATCTCTCTAACAAGGATATTTGAGATTTAGAAAAGAACCTCAAGCCAAACTTTGTTCTTCTAGGATTTAGATACATTAGATTTGCAACAATTACCTCTTATAAAATAAATAGTTTGTTGTTTTAATGCAAATGGATTGTCTCTAGAATCATGATTTGAATGGGAACAATGAAATGTCAATTACTTTGACAATTGAGTACATGAAGATAAACAATGGATCACTTAGATCGTGTATGTCACCTTGTGTATGTCACCTTGTTTATGTCACCTTGTTGTCCACCATGTCATCATGAAACTTCTCTAAATAGTTATTGGACATGGAAAGGTAAGATTAATTTTTTGATAAATATTACTAAAGTAATCTATCAAGTTATTGAATAAAATTAGATTTTAATTATTACTTTTATTACATATATTTTTGGTTTATCTACATCTATCTATATAAGATAATAATCAATTTTATCTCTAGATATGATGCAGGAGCATCCAAAGGGGTGTAAGGGCAATCTTGCAACCGTAAAAATAGTTAAATTTCATCATTTTCAGATGTTTTTACATTTTTGGATACCCTTTTCATCATAATGAAATTCTCAATTTACGGTTTTTATTTTCTATTCCTGGGTTGGAAGATATTGTAGTTTTAGTTTCCTAGATTTGCACCTGA
>VDFB02239664.1:0-10789 GCA_007258455.2 Sequoia sempervirens | reverse complement strand
AAATATGACTTTAGTCTTCCTTAAAGCAATCATAGTGGGGACTATATATTACAGTAACCAGAAATGATATTGTGTGTTTTTTGGGATCAGAGAATTCAATTCCAAATATGGATGAGTGGTTGGGGGAAGAGGTTATAGAGTTCAATCATTGGGCGGTGATTAGGAGCGATTGAAGAGGGTATCAGTTTTCCTTTTCATGAATCTTTGGAGGTGGTGTGTGCAAGATATAGTCTTCGAGATAGATTGGAAGCAAGCAGACATTATGGATTTCAAGCTATTTTTCAGTTTGAGATTTTGGCGAGGCCAGGTAGACAACTTTCCTTAGCTTCCTCCTTGTTGGAAGAATAATTTTTCCTTGTGTGTGAGAGAGTGAATGTAACCAACCCACATATGCAAATCTTTTGTATGCTATGTTTATGTGAATTGGTAAATTGTTTGTTGTGATAAATAAGCTCAAGTATCTGCCTGTGATGTTGCCTAGGGAAAATAGGATTGATTGGCAGTAAAGATGGATTTTTCCCTTGAGGGGAGTCTGGTGAATACTTTCATGTAATCTAAATCCCAACCCTTGTGTGGTTCCTGTGCTTCTTTCTAAACAAATTCCTAGTTATGTTATTCTGCATATTTACCAAGCAAACAGAAAGCATGTCGGATCAGAGGTGGTTAGAGCTCATTGGTACTAATTGATTATACTATTTGGAAGTTGGTTGGCCACACTTCTTTCTTGTGCGAGCAGAGAAACTCCTGGCTTGGATGAGAATAGTTGGATCCTAGTTGCAGACTTATTATTTGTAGGGAAGTTTCTACTTAACAAAAAATTGTGAATGATGAAGTTATGCAATTTTGAAGAAGTAATAATGAATGAGATGATGTACTTAAGTAAGAATGGCATTTCACTGTCCAGGAATTGTAATGCTCTAAATTCGTTAAGGAATTGATTGTGTTAATTGTATCGTGTTTGATGTATGATATGTGTAATAATGTGGGTTGTTTTGTAGAGTGTTTGGAATTTTGAATAGAAAAAATATATATTATATTGATTTATCAGAAATAAAAAAATGTATTGAGAAATGAGAAATAATATAGTAAATATTTTATTATATGTCTTGATAGAATTCATCATCACATTGAATTTTGAATAATTAAAGGATTATACAATATTTGTTGGTAGGTAAGAGATCATATCTTTAGTTCATGATATGAATGTTATATTCTAGGTAATATATGGATGGTTTGGCATAGTTTTTCTAATTGAAGGTTAACCTGATTCATAAGGATCGTGAAAAATATATATGTAGATAGATTTATAGTAAATTGGAATCTATTCATGAAAAGATCGTCAATAAATAGTGTCTGGTTTAAAGGATAAAACTAACCTATATAAAATGAATTTAACCTTATAATAATGACTTGGTCAAACTTGAAATTATGGAATTGGTTATTGACTCTAAAAAATATACTTTGAAAAAAAAAATGATTTTTCTAATTCCATCTTCTAAGGGAACCTTATAGGGTCTAGGAGTGATGTTCCAACATGAACACGAATAATAAATAGAGGTGGGGGAATTATTTCTTTACACATGAGAGGAAAAATAAAATGTAGTTTTAATCAAAATAAAGGATAATTTAGTTGGTCCATTGATGTAATGAAGGATGAAACAATTTTGCATGTAATCATATCAAGCAAAGGGTAGATTGGATCCATAGAAAATCATTATACTTGGAAATATGTTAATATTATTGTAGTAGAAGAGAATTTTTCACTTTTAAAATTGAGTTTTCCCTTAACGGTTTTTAAGGATAAAAATTATAGTGTTCATTATCAATATTCTTTTATTTTGAGCATGTTGAACAAAACCATGATATCTCTTGAGAGAAATATCAATATTATTAAAAAAATGTAGAATATGATGAGATGACAACAAGAAAATATGAGCCAAAAATAAAAGTGTCAAAGCCAAGGTTATTTTTTGATAGCACTCACCAAGAAATTTGGTATAGGAGAGTTTGGTGAAAATTATAAGACCAAGAAACCTTCTTGAAAGGTAGTAACTCAAGGATTTCTAAGTAAAATCTAACCCATTTAAATTTGAAACAAAGGTAGAATAAAATATTTTAATGAGCAAACAAATGTTGGGTTTTTAGATACTTAGATTTTAAAAAATAAGAATTATTTCAATTTTCATAAAGTTAGTGAGGCATAAAATATGTCTTTTGTATGTTTCAAATTGACTTAGAAACATGTTCTTGTATGGTGATAAATTTATGTATCTTATTAACAAAAAAACTACTTGTGTAATAAAATGAGAATAATTTAAATTTGTGTTATAAAATAGTTCATATCCTATTAAATATAAAACTAATCAAAAAATTAAGTAGTTTCTCAAACAAAAAAATAGACATAGTGCAGATGATTATACCATGAAGTTCAAGTGACAAGACATTTTAGTGGGCATGGCCTTGGAGGATGAAGACATTCAATATCTTAGAGGTATTTACACCCACATTAAACTAAGTAAACAAGACATTTTAGTGGGCATGGCCTTGGAGGATGAAGACATTCAATATCTTAGAGGTATTTACACCCACATTAAACTAAGTAAACAAAACATTTTAGTGGGCATGGCCTTGGAGGATGAATAAATTCAATATCTTAGAGGTATTTACACCCACATTAAACTAAGTAATCAACACTCACAAAACATGGATGAAGTGTGTGTCCAAGCATATTATATCAACTATGAAAAGAAACTACCACCCTATATAGAGGATAAATAGGAAAACCCCTATGTCACTCAAAATCTCAATACAAATGGGACCAAAAGACTCCAATAAGGGAGGTATGATCCATAAGGATCATCAAAAAGATAAATATGTAAATAGATTTATAAGCAATGAATTGAATTCATTAAAAGAACATCATCAAACATAGTTTAGATTTCGCAAGATCAAATTTGACTAGATGTGGAACAATGTTGCATCAATGAGAATCACCCAGATCAAACTTGTGCCTACCCAAAATGACCCACATCAAACTTACAATCGTCAAATTGATCTTCAATTGCATAAAAAGAAAACTTGAAATGAAAAGATGATTTTCCACTCTCACATTGGAGAAGAATGTTCCAATATAAAATAATAATAATAAATAGAAGTAGAGAAATATTTCTTTTAACACTTAGAAGAGAAATGAAATGTTATTAAATAAAAACTGAAACAATTGTATATACAATTAAATGGAACGAAAACATAATGTATGCATAACAATTTATTGCACATTTTAGCAAATGGGAGCCTTTAATTTCGGGTAAAGTTAACATTTATCCCTTGGCTAAGGGATTTTTTGCTGCTAAATTTGACAATGCTCAGGACAGAAAAGTAATCTTGTGTGAAAATTATTTTAGCTGGGAAGATAAATATATGCTGATGATCAAACCTTGGCATTCTGATTTCAACCCTGTTTCTGAAACTTTTAATAAATTCCCGATTTGGGTTAGATTGCCCAATCTCCCCCTTCACCTTTGGCATGACTCTCTTCTGGAGGAAGTGGGTGATGCCCTTGGTGATTTCTTGATGGTGGATGATGAATCTTCTGACATTCTTCATTCCACCTATGCTCGCATTCTGGTTGAAATAAATGTTTCAAAAGGGCTGCCTACTGAAGTCCTTAAATCTTCTAAAGGCTCTTGGGTCCAATCTTTGGATTATGAAGGGATTCCCTTCCGATGTAGACGATGCTTCAATACTGGACATGCGGCTGCGCATTGCGGATTAGAGAAAAAAACTAAGACAGCTACTTGGTGGAAAGGTGCCTCTCAACAGCATTATACGGTTGAGAAGAAAGCTGATCAGAATAAGAGTTTTTCAGATGTGGTTGTCCGAATCACTGGGTCTTGGGACACCCCCCTCCTATTGTCTCACTGGCGGGGACGCTAGGGCCTCCCCTATTGAGTCTAAGTCTGCCATTTCAAGTGATTGTGCTTTGGCTTCCCTTTCTAGCGGTTCTTCTATGAAGTCTTTATCTGCGCAAAGGAATCAAGATGAATCTCCAAATTCACTAGCTACTGGCTTTCATACTCATGAAAGTAGCGAGCTGGTTTGGCATGGTAAAGCGGCGCAAGTGGAAGAAGGTTGGATCACAGTTAAAGGAAAAAAAGTTAAATCCTCTAAGCCTTCTTTCGACATGATTCTCCACTCCCACAAGAAAAGTGTAAATTGTAAATCTTGATTGGTCTTGTTGTGGAGCTGATCTTTTTTGCTGGCTGCTTGTTGTCTTTTTCTGCAGCCTTGCTCTTTTTGTTTTGGGTTCCGATCCCTTCAAAATTTGTTTTTCCCTTTATCAAAAACAATTTATTGCACATGAAAATATTATAATATCATTTCCCTCTCTTTAACACCCCAATTTGTTGAAACAATTAGAACAATAGATTTTAGCAATCCATTTGTTTATTGTACGGAAAACGAAAAACAAATCTGTGTTGTACAACGTTCCAATAACTAACAGATCTATTTAGTTGCCGGGATTCGGGAAAGTTTATATAAAAACCAGTGATAAAGCGCGATCACATTCATTTGGCCTTTGGGCTTTTTCAACCTGTCTGGCGTTTCAATCAGCGAAAAGGCAAGCTAAGAGGAGTCTTTTAAAGATATTATAATTTTACAGCTCATTTAAAGGAACATTATTTCTGATAGAAAATTGTGTAAGAGTCAACTGGAGTCTTATACGTTTATTTTCAGGGATCGGTCTCGATTCCTACATTATCCTTTCTTTGTTCAAATATAGATCTATAATTTGTGAGATTGATTTAGGTTAGATATTTTGAGTTGTATTGCAGGATATGCATACATTCATTTCCATATCATACGAATCTTGGCCATTAAAAGAACAAAATTAAAGAGCAAAATCAAACTGTATATTACAATCTTGAGTCTACATCAGTCTTTTTAGATTAATTAGCGGGAGTTTTTATTGGGGATCTAGGCCTTGAATTGTGAGGATTTGTTCACATGACCTCCATCTCATTTTATTTTGTTTTGCAAAGATACCACTTAATCGAACTCTCTACCAATGGGGGAAACCACTATAGTTACAATCTCTTACTCCTCCTATGACACTCCTATGGCTTGAGCACCTCCTTCTTGTATCTTCTCCTATAGTGCATCGTGTTTATCACTCTACTATCCTCTAGCATCACCTATGGGTCTATTGTATACTCCTAATGTTGTACCTCATATTTCCTCTTACAGGGCATCCTCTTTCCATATTGCTCAATTGTCTTGTCCTCTAGCATCACCTACGAACCTACCACATATATTCTTAATTTAAGTGGGATTACTACTTCAACATGCCATGCTGAAATTATTATTCGCTTAGGGAGATTTGAATCTTGGTCTCCAACATAAGAACCAAGTGATCCTACCAATTAACCACAACATCATTGATAGCATATACGTGTGTTAATGCATGACTTGCTATTGTATGTGATATTTTCCAGGATCTATTAAATTGGTATCCTTGGGGTTTGACTAAAGTAGAATCAATTATTTCTTAGAAATATCCAAAATATAGGTTTTATAGACTTAAGTGAACAATATCCCTAGACAAGCTCTAGACACTACCTCTCTAAAATATAGGTTTTATAGACCTAGGTGTACAAGATCCAAGCAACAAAAATTAGTACAATTTATATGCATGCACTTTAATTCAAATTTGTGTGTCAAGTTCATTTTTGTAATCTGAATGCAAATTGATTTTACAATCATAGAAGTCACCTCAAGAATTAGTCACTTTCCACCTTGAATACTTCCAGTGAATCTCTAATGAGAAAAGAACCTTCCCAAACACTCTACCATAAACATAAAGAGATAAGGGGAGAGGGGATCACCTTGTTGCAACCCTCTAGAGGCCAAAAAAAGAAGAGGGGATTCCATTAAAAAGAATAAAAAGGAAGATGTTAGACAACTCATGACCTAGAGAATATACCTTGAACAAAAATAAAAAATAGATAAGGAATTCTTGAGAAAGGATCATATAACCGTATCATAAGCCTTGGACATGTCCAACTTGATAAGCATGGATTTATCCTTAGAATACCACATAGAATGAATGGCTCCTAAAGAAATTACAATGCTATTAATTTAATTTGATGTCCCTTCACAAATCCCCCTACTTAGACAACATCAAAGAGTCTAAAATCTATTTCAAGATGAGGCTAAATTGGATTGGTTGTCTCTAGTATGTACCATTAAATAAATAATAGCAATTATTAAGCCATTGGTTGAATTGGGAGTATGCATATGGGTAGTAGTTTCTTAGGTATAAAAGATATCATATATGAGAAAATTATAGAGTTGGATCACCAATATAGGATTCTACAAAGGATTAATCTACTCAAAGATGAATAATGGTGAATTATTATGGCTTCTCTTATCTATCTATAAGGTAGGTATCCTTTGGTTCCAAAATTTTAAACTTTTGACTATTTGGTAGTTGACTTTGTGCTTAATGAACATTTTTTTGGATTTGTATACCTCCAACAAAATATCCCCTAAGATTCACCAAATTTATAGTGAATTCTTCACTGGAGGTGGTAAATTTATTTTAGCTTACTCATGTTCAAAGAATAATACCCCATAGCATTAGTGGATTGCCTATGTTCCCCAAATTTTAAAGTTTAAATTTATTATATAATGTAGACACTAAAAATTGTCCTAGGCCTACGAACTTTATTTTCTTCATCGATTCCTCTTTTCACTCCTTGATAATTAAACAATTATAATTAATTAATTATTTACTAGCATTTCATATCATTAAATTAAATAATTTTGTTTTATTTAATTGTCTACTAATTTGTCATCTTCTTCCCAACTTTGAATTAAATTGTTATTTAATGAAAAAGTCAACCTGTCACATGACCTCTATGATTAAATAATGCTTCTATTATTTAATTATTAATTTCCCACTTTTGAATTAAATTATTATATAATGAAAAAGTTAACCTGTCACATGTCCTCTATAATTGAATAATGCTTTTATTATTGAATTATTCATTTCCCTCTCAAATCAAATAATTTTATAATTATTTGAATCTCTCCTACAACCTCATTTTTTGTGCCAACCTCATTATCCGTGTCAATCTTATCTCTTGGTATCTCATTTAATTTTAGCCCTTGATTGAATTATTTTATAATTCAATCTTTTCCATTCATTTCTTGTATTTTCCCTAATTTACCCCTAACCCTATTCCATACTACATCTTTCATTCTTGGCCACTGATTGACATATCTTATTGGCATTTAATCTCAGCCCTTCATTGACATTTGTATTTCTATAAAAGACACCTATCCTTGTCATTTTGATGAATCTAGTTCATGCACAAGTACATGTTGTTGGTGAGACAATTATCTTCAGTATTTTGCTATCATAGACATTAGGCTACTATTGCATACTCAAATCTGAGGGCATCAAGTACACTCAAGCAAAATGGAGAAGGGAAATGGAGGTCAAGCAACCACGGCATAGGTAATATTTTCTTTGTGTTTATGTTTCTTATGTTGGATTGTGCTCTATTGTTGTTTTAGTGCTTTAGTTTTGATGCTATTTTACCTTAACTTGAATTTTACCCTAGATTACATTGCTAAACCCGACGTGAAGCTAACCAAATCTTGCATAAATTTCTAGAAATTTTGAGTTTTTCAGGTCTATGATGCAACCACAAGCTGGAGCGACGTAATCGCTGAAAGCCAGTGCAACACAATTGCCATCTAAAAAGTCACAACTATTTAGGAATCAAAAACATCATTTGGGTTACATCTATTTTTGAGTTTTTCATTTATTCTTGGTTTCTTTTTTTTCATTTTATCATTTAACATCAATATTGCATCATATTGGTCTTTGGTTTTGTCAAAAAAATGTACACTTTTTGTTGGGAATAGGATGCCATTTAATTGCAATCCTAAACATATTTCATGTATCTCCTAAGTCTTTGGAAAGTGTTCCCCAACACTAGGATTAGAAAGAGATTAAAATTGAATGAAATGAACATGTAAATTGACATATGTAATTAATTTTAAATGATAGGAACATGTGGAGATGCCCAAGTAGAGCTCCTACAAAATAGGAGCACATGGGGCACCCACATGGAAGGTGGAACTCACCTTGAGTTAAGTTAACTGTTTGGAGAAAGATAGTTACACTTTAGTAATGCATGTAAAGATCCTAGAAGTTAGGGATTGATGTTTACATGCATGAAGTTTAGTTTAGTTCAGTATTAGTTCACTTCACTTCACTTCAGTTATGGCTCAGTTATCTTCAGTTTATTGTAGTTAGTTTCAGTTGAATGCTAGTTGACTTCACTTGACTTGGAATGCATGACTAATGACTTGAGTTGCATGGCAGATAATAGGTGATGCATTCAGTTAAGAAGGGATGATCAATCATGCATGATATTTGCATGAATGGTGGAGAGATATGTTTCAGTTAACAGAGATTGACTTGGACCCACCTTGGGTGCCCAAGATGGCATCTTGGAGTTAACACTTTTGCATGAATAAGATATTTTATAAGGCTGAGTTAAGTGGGCCCATTCTTTAGTGTCAACTTTGAGGAGAAGCTTACAAGATATCTTTGTAATCAATGTTGAGTTATGACTTCAATTTGGGACGCCCAAATTGATGAAGGACTTGGTTTGACATTGTTTTTCATGGAAGAACTTTACTTAAACAAAGAATAGGAATAGGTTTTGTGAGATAAGCTTTGTGCTTTGTGATTGTAAACTCTTTGGAGTTTACTTGAGGCTCATTATTGTCTATAAATTGGAGCAAGTTGAAGAGAGTTCTATCAGAGTTTATTGCAGGTTGTGAAGAATAATTGTTGAAGGCAAAAGAAGCATCTCAACCAAGGATTGATAAAGAATTATTGCAATCATGTTCTAAGGTTAAATAATACAAGTACTATTGATTTTGGTGGTGGAGTTTTTTCCCGAAAGGGTTTCTCCATAGTATATGTTGTGTCACTTCTATCTTTTGGTATTATTCTTCTACAATCTTTTGTCTATTTCTACAAATGGTAAAATGAATCTAAATAGATAATCATCCACAAAGAACACTTAATTAGATCTACAGTATAATAGTTTTACAAGTTCTAAAACTACATAATTACCTCCATTTTCAACATTTTTTGTGTTTTGTAGCTACAAGTTCATGCAATGCAATAGGTTAGGGCATCACTGCAACTATTTGGGACTCAAGAACATCATTTGGTTGCATCCATTTTCAAATTTTCTCTTGTTTTTAGTTGTTGGTTCAGGTTTTTTCATCTAACATCATTATCACATCAACTTGGTTCTTGGTTTTGTCGAAATTGGTTGGATTTCTTATGTTTTCGCAACTCCAGGCCCATTCGCTACAACTGTTGAGGGCTTTGATGCAATTGATACTGACTTCACCACATTCTGTCGATGCAGTCGCCATTCTAGAAACCATGGTCATTGGGTTGTGCACCACAACTGTCAAAAAATAGTAAGTTGCAACCATTATTTACAGTGACACAATTGCTTATTTTTCAAATCTTGCATTTTATTAGGAATTTTCAACTCTAATCTTTTGCATTCAATAGTTTAGGAGATTTTTGGTACTAATATCTCATTTGTAACATGTGGCATAGCTAGAAAGGAGGTATTTTTCTAACTTGTTTATCTTGTCTCATTTTACAATTTCATTTTGTTCATTCACACTCATTTGGTTAAAATTAACCTTGCATATTCACTCATTTGGTTTAAAATTTATAACAAACTGCATTATCTCACTCATGGGTTTAAAATGAACACTACTTGCATACCACATTCATTTGGCACTTAAAATTAACCTTGCATTTGTACACTCATTGACTTTAAAATTGACAACTTTGCATCAAGTGTCTTCTCTCACATCACAACAACACAACAGGCAATTAGCGCCGAATTTTAGTGTATTTGAGCTTGTCATTTTGGAGTTATCTGACGGTACAAAAGTTGGCAAAAACTCGTTTCTTCGATTCATCGCCAGATTTTGTGCCAGATTTAGCGTCGTCTGTAGTGTCTACTTTAGTGTTGGCTTTTACGCTGGAAATTTGGTGTCGGCAATAGCGTCTCCTTTAGTGTCGGGAATAGCACCAAAAATTGGCATCAGAAATAGCACCTAAATTGGCCCCCAAGTTGGCATCCAGTTTTGCTTCCATGTTTGCTCCCATTTTGGCTTCTAGTTTTGCTCCCAACTTTGCTTCCAAGTGTGCTTTCGGTTTTGCTTCTAATGTGACATCTAGTTTTTCTTCTAGTATTTATTCCAGTTTTGCTTGCGATTTTGCTTCCATTTTTGCTACCATTTTTGCTCCCAATTTTGCTCCCAGTTTTGCTTCCAATTTTGCTTTTGGTGTTGCTTCCACTTTTGCTTCCAATGTTGCTTCCAGTTTTGCTTCTAGTTTTGCTTCCAGTTTTGCTTTCAGGTTTTGCTTCTAGTTTTCCTTCCAGATTTTCTTCCAGTTTCAAATGCTTCTGGTTTTTCTTCCAAGTTTGCTTCCGATTTTGCTTCCAAATTTGCTTCCATTTTTGCTTCCTATGTTCCTTCTAGTTTTGCTTCCAGTTTTGCTTCCCTTTTTGCTTCTAGGTTTTCTTTTGATTTTTCTTCCAATTGTGCTTCCAAATTTGCTTCCAGTTTTGCTTCTAGTTTTGCTTCCAATTTTCCTTCTAGATTTGCTTCCAATTTTGCTTCCAGTTTTACTTTTGGTTTTGCTTCTAGGTTTGCTTCCAATTTT